>VWZP01009260.1:608480-647276 GCA_013396995.1 Dicaeum eximium
CTTCTCAAAAAGCAAGCAATAAGCCAGCTGTCTCTCTCTCTCTCTCTCACACACACACACACATTATGGGTTTATAATCTATTCTGTAACTATCTCTGCCAGGTCTCCTTTCTTACTGGGGTGGCTTGGGGAACCTATTGCTAACCAGTGTGCCAATGAATACTTGTCTGCACCAGTTTCACAAACATAACACCAGCCTTCACTTTTTCTTGGCTTTCCTGACTCCTCCTCCTCCCCGAGGGCCAGGTCCTGGGCAGGATGAACTTGTCACAGAGGAGGGTAACCCATCCACGAAATCATTCAGCTGTAGCTGGGGTCATCTGAAAAAGGCTAATTAGGGATAGCCTGGCAGTAGAAGAGAAGGTATTATAGCTCAAGCACAGCTTGGAGGACATTTCAGCACTTCCAGCTGAGACGTGGAACCTGCAGTAGAGGTGGGAAAGCCCTACTTTCCTCCTGTAAGCTAGATGTCAATCCACTAAGTGACAGAAACAGCTGAAGTATTTCATTCACAGAGTTGTTTTTCTTTTATTAAACCATTCCCTCTCATGCTTTCTTTAGGTAAAAGCAGCAAAATGCTTAGACGCACTGTAGAAAGCACAAACATCTGTTGTGCTTTCTCATGTCCAAAGGGACAAAGCTGCAATCCAGGCAAGCTTGATCACCCAGGAATGTTCTGGGCAGAATGCAGAAACTACAAAAAAACCCCAGAGAACAACAACCAGGGACAGTATTGGTGCTACAAATCTCTCAAGAGATGACAGAGGCAAGCCTCACCTGGTGGCCGGGACCCTTGCCAGCCTCTTTGCATGAGACCACCAAGCATTAGCAAAGTCTCTGTGAGAATCTTCCAGATAATTCCTTGCTACCTTTTATAACCTCACTTCCAAGCAGTCAAAAAAAAAAAGGGGCTGAGGTTTTTTTTTCCTTTCCTTTCCTTCTCTGAAGTGAGGAGGCAGAACAGTACTGGCCAGGGCAGCAGTGTAGGAGCACCAGCAGTGCAGTCACCCTGCTCTTGCCACTGCTTAGAGCTCACGGTGAGAGATAAGGCCAGGGGGTTGCCTGTGTCTTGCATAATTGCCCACACAGAAGCTCAGTGCTCAGTCTTACCCCGTGGGTGTCCTCCTCCCCATATTCAGAAAATGAAGGAAGATGACTACAACAATAGAGGCAAAGGAAGAGTCATTCGCATCCAAACACAAAGGCAGGAAAATCACTTTCTAAATAAATGAATGACCAAACAGTGGACTCAGTTTCACAAGGAGGTACCACCATGCTATGCCTGTGACAGAAAATTTCCTTGGGTGACCCATAGATTTATTTATAATCTCTCATCTTTCACTCAAATAAACTCGTATGCTGCAAGAGAAGAAAAGAATTGCCCTTGATGCTTTCTGACAGTGATTCTTTGATCAATCATTTATAAATGAAAACTAGAAAAATAAATTATGAATGGCAAAAAAACAACAACAAATAAAGGACTTCTTTTAAGACTTAATATTCCAAAGACCTATTCTACACTAAAGCCAATAACCTATAAAATGCCACTAAAGGCCTCACTAGTCCACAGGGCAGAATAAAAGGCTTTAGCACTGGCAGCAGATCTATCCCCACTCTCATTTCCATTTGGTTCAGTGTTCAGGGGAAGGGTAAACCCTTAAGCAGATTGAATATACAAAGTTTCACAAGTCCTGCCAAGATACAATAATTTATACTGGACAAATAACAGCCACAATATTTTTGTGTTCCAGGTTGCTTTAGATGCAGCTGTAGCCCAAGGTGAATGACAAGTTCTGGTTTTGTACCCAAATGTGACAGAATTTTGGGTACACCTTTAGAAACAGTGGGACTGCCATGTGCCTGTGTCCAGAAACAAAAATCCATCTGTAGTTCTGAGGTATTGCTAATGGCATAGCTAAAGTTATTCATAGTTTACATTTACCAGAAATAGTTGGAACAAATTAATAATGAATTAGAACATTTCTTATCATCGCAGGGAGCGAGAAGGAATAAATAGAACCATCCATATTTTCTTATTACAAAACAGTATGCAGCCTATTACCAAACACTAATTTAGTGTTGCTTATGCTGGAAAACTGTTGAAGGGTCTCTGGCTCCTGACAGTGCAGCTTAATTCAGTCTGACAGGAGCAAGGCTGCACAGAAGCAGTCCAGGGCGGGCAGGTGAGGACCATCCCCACAGGGGTGAATCCCAGCCTGCCAGAGCCAGGCACCACTCAATAATTCCAATTAACCACGCTAAAGATGACAGAGACAGGTCACGCAGAGCCCAGTAAATATCAATCAGAACCACATATTTTGATGAGAGAATAACAAAGTCTTTCTCGTTAAGGAAAAAAGACATTTGGTTGGGTGTAGAAGCCTGTCCTTGGTGGCTTGTGCACCCTGCAGTGCAGCCTCTGCCTTGTAGGGCTGCAGGCCATGCTGGCCACAGCCAAAATTGCACTGAGCCTGGGAACCCTTCATATGGCTTAGCTCCCTGTTTTGTGCATAGTGAGCGACAGGGAGAGCTCCCACATCCCTAAGCAGCACAGGAGGGCCTGTGCTCCACCAGATGCACAGCTCCAGAAATGTGGGGTAGGGTGTGGGGTGAGACTGGAGAGCTGGATTTTCTGGCCTCTGTGCCAGGAGTTGGCTGGACAGGACACACTGGGGCCACCAGCCAGACATAGGGGCCAGGAAACAGCACATAATCTTTGTCTGCTGTCATAACTTAAATAAAGTACTCGAGTCTACTTAGCCTAGAGGAAAATGTGTGGTTCTTAGATTTTGTATTTAAAGAGAGCACAAAGAATTTCTTGTGTTTGGCCTTATGGTCCAATCCATCTCTATCTTCTAATAAAATGCATTTCTGTAACAGCCGAGGCAATTAATCACTTAAACAGAATTGGATTACAATCTCCATTACTAGAAAATCTTTAAAGTCAGGCTTGCTATCTTTCTAAAAGATCTCAAGCTATCGAGCCATTCTTTGCCCTGCTTTATGCAAAGGTCAGACTGGATGTTCGTAATGGCCTCTTCTAATGTCAAAAATCGGTCTCTGACCCTTGTAATGCCGCTCACTGATTTCAGACAGAACTGCACTGGATTTATTGACCCTTCTCATTAGGAATGAAGGTTGTCTGCAGAAACTCCTATGTGATTTCATTACTCCAGGTACATGTCTATTGAGCTCATTATGTAAATACCGATGTCTTTAGTCAGTTTGGAATTCCACAGGAGTTTGCAGAGCACAGCACAAACCAGAAATTGCGAGGACATTGGAAGACTGAACGCTCTCTCTAGATCCCCAAATCTGTGTTCAGTCTCCAGAGGTAACTGCGTATGTCAGTAGCAACAGCATAATGATAAACTGTGATACTCAGTAGATATGTTTTAAATCCTGAAATTTAAAAATGGTATCTTTCACTGTAGTGAAAATCCATTTCCTGGGGATTTCTTGCTTCCAAGTGCAAGTATATTAATGACTTTGATATGTGTTTTCAGAAAAAAAAAAAAAAAGAAGCTATTTCCATATAATTTGGGGTGATGCTGTGACATATTTTACTTTACAGCAAATGCAATTTTTCTATAAGTCTCAGTAACACTTGAGATTGCTTTAAAATGTATATGGGTTTTAACTGTCTGTAAAGAATGTTTTACCATTGCATAAATAACTTCAGTTAGTTTCTCTGATGAAATATCTGAGTGTGACATTAATTTGCCCTGAAACACAATAGACAACAAGTTTGTGCAAGGAAATGAAGAAATAACGTCTTATCATCTAATGTTAACACTTAAAGGTGTTTTGGCTTTTGGGTTTGGTTCTGGTTTGATTTTTTTAGTAAGGACTCCACAAGGAGATACCTTTACATGTCTCTCATACCTTTCTGGAATAAAAAAAAAATTATCCCATTCAAAAGACAGCTGTTGTCAAGAACTTTATTCAAACATCTCCTCTATGGAACATAAATATCTCTGGTTTTAATACAGCTCCTGACCCTTACCTCCTCAGATCAGTTCTACCAGTTCTGTTCTAAGACAGAGATTGCTTCTGATGTACTGTTCATTTCCACATAGCCTCTCTTTCTTTCCTCCCATTCCTAATGTAGACTATTTTTATGTAATTATCACAGAGGTACAACAAGGTAAACCTTGTTTACTACAAGATAAATACTGGAATAGGAGAATAAAGTTCTGTTTATGAAAGGGCAAAATATTTGTTCACTATGGAGAAAATTATGCTAAAACCCCCACATCACAGATTTAGAAAAAAATATCTTCTATTTTAGATGAAAATGAGCTGCATGTGATCTGGGTATATGCCCATAATTAATGTGAGTTCTTTATACTTATAAAATATGCTACAGTTATGCAATAAGTTTCATCTGAATGCATTACCACTAATCTCACAATATCCTTATGTCATATTATTCTTGTAAGAATTATAAATCATAATTCTTATAAGTCATAAACATATTACATCTGTTTCATCCAGTAAAGTATGAAATACAGCAAACTCAGTGACTTTCTTGGGAGCACATAGCTAAAAAACATGAATAGTTCTAAAACAAATACCTGATCCCTCTGATGTCAAAGATAAAAATCCTGATTGCTTTCGTGGGGTCAGATGGTCACTTTTAGTAATCTGACTCCCAATTTTTTGCCAGTGTTGGAGGTTTACCACTCGGGAATAATACCTTTTGTGCCTCCCAACACTCAGTGCCACTAATCTATAAAGTAACTGTGCCAGTGAGTTCTGCCATGGATTCAAGGGAAATTACTATTTAGCCCCTATAAAAAGTGATTTTAGTTGAAGAAATTCCTCTCCCAGCCCCCAAATTTGTAGTCACCATATGATGGTCTCCACCAGTTCATGTAGAAATCAGAAACTCTTAGATGGCAAAGAAAATGTCTCCAAGAAAAAGAAAATGTACAGTCAGTGACATGAAACACTAGTGAATTCATGTATTTGTTACTAGTTTGAAAGTGGTTAATAACCTTGAACTAAACTAAAAAGAATTATAACAACATTACTCATCGTCTGAGAACAGGGTAATCAAAGGAGACTTCGCAACTCAGTAAAAGCTGTCCTTCAAAAGAAATCTTTCCCCATGTTCCTGTGCTGATTAGTGAATAATACTGCTAGTCATTACACTCAATATAGTTGGTGTTCTTCCTTGATTTTCATGGGGGAAGAAGAGACAGTGAGGAGAGCTGAATCACAAGTTTTCCTCATATTTTTTCTTAATGAACAATGGTGCACACAGCTGCTCCGGAAAACAGCGACAGGTAAAGTCAGCACAGTCACTGAAGTGCACTACAAAGATGGCAAAAGTTCCCAAGCATTGACTCACAGACAAAAAGTATAAACTTGGTATTAGGATGTGAAGAAAAGCATAATGTCCAATGATTCCTCTTGTTTTCAACATCTGCATTTGGTTGAAGTAGCTAAACCTATAGTAAATACTTTTTCAGGATCTCTCCTCTCCATTTGTGTAGATTCTACAGGATGGGAGACAAACCACCCCAGAATTCATGATCCATGATTATAAAATTCAGGGATGTTAACTGGGAAAAGTGTTGCAAAACATTACATCCTGGAGGTATCTTGTGCTGTGCTACATTAGTCCTAAATGAGCCCACAACGAAAGGGAAGCTGCACTTGAAGAAGGAAACATTTTCTCAAAAACATTTTCTCTGAGGTCATATAAAACTGAAAGGTCACAGAGATATTAAAATCCAATTTTTTTTTAACTACTAAGAAATGGAGAGAAGGTGAGGGGGTGGTGGGGGTCTCCATTCAGATGTTTTTTTTTGGAAAAAGCAAGGTGATTGAAGTCAGGCCCAGCCTTTTAGTTCCCCAGAGGTCTGTGAGCAGAGCACTTAAAGTTGCTTTAGTTCACAGTTGCTGCCTTACTTTTGCTGAGCACTGCATAGCTGCAACTCCCAGTGAACTATTACATGTCACTAATATCCTTACATGGCCTGGAGTCCTATTTATAAAAGCAGCAAGTTTTAAATATACGAATACAACAAATAGGAGCTCTGAATGTTTGCCTTCCTTGGGACTGGGCTGTTAATGGCATCTGTATGATACTGGGTGTAGGAGCTGTTTATTTCACAATATCTTAAACCTTTCGATTATCTTCCAGGTAAAATGTTAAGGCAAGGTAAAAGGAAAAATTTTAGGGGGTGACACCTTCACACTATTCTCCCAATGGGACCAGCAGAAGCTGTACCTCTGGTAGAAACTCCTTAAACATTTTTTGCACAAAGCATCTGAAACTAAGTTATAAGGAAAACCCTGTCTGTGAATGAAGCAGTATTGCAGAAAAATCGGTGAAGTTCACATGGACATATTGCAAAGAAAATCTGTACTGCACTTTTTAATAACTTGGCACCAGATTCTCTCTCTTTCTATCACATCCTCATCACTGAATTTTGCTTGAGGAAAAGCCACAGCAGCATGAGATGCATCCATCCATCCTGTTCTGTCCTGTCCTGCCCACCCCCAGAAAGCCGTAAGTGTCACAGATGCATCATATAGGACAAAGGTATCACAAATGTACCAAGAAGGGGTTCATCTGTGAGAGAAAACACAATTTTAATCCCACCATAGCATCACCAAGGTGGCAGTGCAGAAGATTGTGTCAGACTCCTGTGTAAGTGATTTTCTCATTTTCCTGGCTGTTAGATCTGTTACAGATTGGGCTGAGAGCAGCAGGACTAGAAGAGCTGAGTCAAATTGGAAATATCTGCTGTTAGTTTGATCTCTCACCACCCTGTCTCATAAGACCTGTTGTAGCCACATGAGTGCTGTGAGCATGGGGCACGCTTGTCCCAGCAGACACTTGGAGGTCTGGCCATCTTAGCCAAGGGCTTGACATTTTATGTGTTTGAGCGGCATCTTCCGATGCCACGGACCATGTAAGACAAAAAGTGATGGCTATCCTGAGGGGATCTGAGAGACAGCAGGAGGGGAGGATTTGTGCAGGAGTAGGGGTATGCACAGGCTGGTTTTCCTTTAGCTGGGAGACAACAGGGAGGGAGGCTTTGTGCAGGAATAGGGGTACGCACAGGTTGGTTTTCCTTTAGCCAGGCTGAGAAACAGCAGCCTCAAGGACACAGCAATCCTTTTGCACGCAGCAATCCTTGGGGACCGTCCCATAAACAGGCAGGGGGACGGGGGGAGCTGAGCACAGGCGGGAGAGCGGGGCCAGGCGCCGCTCGGTGGCGGGCACGGGGCGGGGGACGCGCAGACCCCTCGTGCCACCTCGTGGCTGCCGGGTTGCCGCTGGCACGGGGGGATGCCACCCCTCTGCTCCGAGCCGCGCTCTGACAATGCCGGCGCTTCGGCCTCCTGCAAGCTGCGGGGACGTCAGGCTCTGGCTTCGGGGCGGGTGTGAGCCCTCTCCCCGAGCAGCTCCTGCAGGCGCACGGAGGGCTGAGTCACGCCGAGGTGACACGCGAGCGGTCCCCAAGGCGAGCAGGGACAGGCGAGAGTGCCGATGCCACCGGCCGTGCCTGCGAGCCCAATGGAAAATCGCCTCCCCGGCTGGGTACACGATGTTCTAAGTGCGCTCTGTGACCGGCCATGGTGAGAAAAACATTTTCTTGTTCTCTCCCAGTGCATTATGAAAAGCCACTAAAAGGTGCTTTTCGCACCACAAAACCTTTTAAAAGGATTCTGTCAACACAAAAGCAACACTGACAGCAGTTGCCTTTAAAAGTACTTGAGTCTTCAAACCCTGGAATATGCTTCTTAATTTTTTTTTTTTTTTAAATTTTCCAGATTTGGTCTGCTACCAGGCTTCAGAGAAATGTTTTTTGTAATTGCATTACAGTAAGAAAATGCATTGTGAGATTAATGCACATAACTGTTATTAAAACAATTTGTAAATGTATTCTCCACAAAATGGATATTAAAACACATGGATCTCTGCCTCAGTAATAAAACAAAATTGTTGTAGGGAAAATTCATCAGACATATTGAGAGGACTATGAGACCCATTTGCATGTGGTGCACATGGCCCAGGTCATGTTACCAAGTGACCACAGTTTTCTGCTGTATTTTTCTTCTCTTCTTCTTTCATGTGCATCACCATCCTGGCACTCCTTCATTCATGTGTATCACCATCCTGGCACTGGATGATAGGATGCACAAATCTGGTTTTGCTAACAGAGATTTTCCTCTGCTTCTGATGATATAAAGAGACAAATTGCCACACAGAAAGCAACATGCCCATCTCACATAGTTCAAGTACACTGCTGCCATTGCTGTCTCTGGGAAAAAGTATGGATGGGCCACCACTTTCACTCTTTCCTTTCTCAGCAATTAGAGAAGCAATTTTTGATCAGATAGGATGGGCACTGAGTTCTGTCTCCTGCAACTTATTCTTTGGCTTTCATTCTCATAATCTCATTACTGTAAAACTTGTTTAAATGCTTCCTATAGAGCAATTTCAGCACAGAAATTTCCAAGTGAAATCAGTCAATTAGTTTATAAATTATGAGTCTTCCATATTTTTGAAAACAACATACAACTCTGGCCACTGCAGCATGCGGTGGAAGAATGGAAGAAAAAAACCTAGACAATCTTAGTGTTCATACTGTTGAGAAGGAATTGTCTGCTGTAGTCACTTTTTGTGCCAAGAGAAACAAGTATTACAGTAAGGAAGTGTTCACTGTTTTGGAATAGTACCAAACAGCAACTTTTTTTTTTTATTTTAAAAGGTTTTTATTTGTTCATTTGATAGGAAGCATCAAAGATGCTAAGAGCTAAAATTAGTCACTCTGCACCAAAATATCCTGCTTCCAGAAATATTCATGCAAGTGATAAAACTACTGTTCATCTGTTGCTTTGCAAAACTTTTTCAATTTCTAAGTATACAGCAATCCACAGCTTGCATCAATACCTTGGCCAGCAGAGGTTAGCCAACCTGTTTGGACAGCTAGTAAACACGAAATTTCAGTTACTCAGAACCAATTCATCCCCTGAAGACAGTGGAGCTCAGATCCCAAAAGAGATTCAATATTTTGACCTTATATCAGGAACTCAGAGGCAGTCACTGGAGAATATTTTTTGGTAAGGACAATTTATGGTTATAAAAAATGCAAAATGCATAATACAAAATTCAACTGTGGTGATTTCTTGTTTGGCTTTTTCCTTTTTTTTTTTTTTTTTGGGTTTAAAACAACATGTCCAAAGAATAAACAAAACTGACCTCACCTACATCAATACTGAAGACCTATACGGAGACTGCAATGTACTAAACTTTGAAGACTACAAAAGATCCATATGGAACATTCTGCATCTGAGGAACATTAACTCGGGATTGTGCAGAAAGGTCTAAAAGATGGAGGTGACTAATCTGGCCTCTTTAATGACCAGAAAAAGAAACAAAGAAACAAATTGGAAAATAACCACCTTCCAGGCCTCACTTCATGCAGTGACCTGGAAAAGAAACCCTATTGGCACCAGCAATCAGGCTTTCCTGTATTATCTTCCCAGGGGGTTGATTACACTGTCCTAAATCTTGGGTGAGTGCCTGAGGTCCAGCATTCTTTACACTGAACTTATTCCTCAAGAATCCAAACACAATTAGAAAAGCAGAAACATAAAGTGGTAGTCAGTATACAGTATGGCATTACAGTAACAACAGTTCAGAAGCGCCAGTCAGGAGGGGGAGCAAAACAAGGATAGAACATGCCAGCTGCTGACTTCAGGATTTTCAAGGCACCTTTCCCAACAGAAGCAAAAAAGTAGTTCAGAAAACTGGAAAGTATGGCAGTATCACAACTGATTTTCCCAAACTGATGATTTTTATAGTTAAATGAAAAAAAAATTCACAGAATCATAGACTGATTGAAGTGGGAAAAGACCTCTAAGATCATTGAGTGTAGCTCTGAACCCAGCACCGTCAATTCCACCACTAAGCCACATCCCCCAAGTGAAACATCCACACCCCTTTTGAACACTTAAAGGATGATGCTTCCACCACTTCCCTGGGCAGCCTTTTCCAATGCCTAATTATCTTTTCAGTGAAAATTTTTTTTCTAATATTTGTTCTAAACTTCCCTTGGAACAACTTGAACATTTCCTCTCATGCTGGTGCTTCACAGGACCTGGCACTTCACCTTGTTGAATCCATACAATTGGCTTCAGGTACCATTCTCCAGAACCCATTCTCTTCTAATCTACTTTTAAGAAAAAGTTATAGTTTTATCTGGCACACATGATTTAATCAAAGGATGCTTGAAAAGTAAACTTCTGAAGCCAGCAATAGTCTTTAGGCATTCTAAATAAGTGATTGGTTTGTTTCACTCACATTTCTAACTTAGGCTAAACCAAACAAAGAACAGATTTTTTTTTTTTTCAGTATTACCCCAGTATACTGACAGAGAGCTCCTCAATGTTCCCCTCACATTTTTGTTCCTGCTATGGTCAAAATACAATGTGCTGGCTAGTACAGGCAGTGTACTATGGCAGGCACTGTATGCACTTGTTGGAAATAGTTCTTACCCAGAGGCTTCACAATCTGAAAAGACAGGACAGGCATGAATAAGAAACTGTAAGCACTGCTTCCCTGTGATTATACAGGAAAAGTGTCTCGAAGTGGGAAATAAACTCCACGTCTGCTGTTCTCTTTCAGCACATTACTTAGAAACACAGAACTAGGTTTTTTCTCTTCCTTTTTTTCATAGTTTGGGCATTAATAAGCCTTGGTCTCACTGGCAAATTCCAGCTAAATATCACAGGGAATATGTTCTGTTAAATGCAAGTCTCCAGCCAAATTTGTGCCTGCTACCGAACCCTCAATATTACCGTGCTGACTGCTTCTTCTCTCATGGTGTTCACACTTGAAAGAGAGGTCAAATTGTATGGATGATTTTTTGTCTTCAGTGTGATAAGCAAGGATGCTTGCTGCTTGGACTCCTGCAGGGAATTCACATCCAGCACTATAATTTCCAATTCCTTAGCCCAAGTACTGTTGATGTTTCATTTCATAGCAGGCAGAAGAGCATAAAGTGGTTTTTTTGCTCTCAGAGGCCTTTAGGGAGGAAAAAAATTTAAGAAATGTAAAGAAAAAAACCATTAACATTCACATGACAATTGCAAACACCCTTATTGCATCACCCATACACCACAGTGGAGGTCAGTTGGTATTAAAGATGACATATTCTTATTTGCTTTATATGCTATTGCACACACTTGCTTATTGTAAGGTCTGGAAAAAATACCCTTCTGCAACAAATGCATCTCAATCACATAAAATTCCATTTTTAGTTGGAAATTGTTCTCAAGAAACTTTGCTTAAAGTGCTTTAAAGATGGAAGAAATGCATATTACACATTTTATTGGATTCACGTTATTAAAAGGGTAAACCTGAAGTGAACATTTCTTCTATAGAACTGGAATCTGAATTGAGAAGGTTTTTAGAAGCAGAGGTTTTACTTCACTTCTACTGAAAGCTTCAGGCCTGAGGTGATGAAATCACCCTGAATGCCGCATGGAGAGAATGCCATTCAGTAAGCAGCGATCTAGTTGAAAAGATCAAGAAAGTAATTTGTGGCCTTTTACATCTTTAATGCAGCACAGAGTTTAGTCATTTTGGACAGAGATAGATTAGATGTGTCTGGGTGAGTAACCTGAGGGCAATTCATTAATTAGGGAGAACATGCAGCTGCATATGGGCAAAATTAGGAAGGAAACATTAGCAGATGCATGAATGGCAGCATGAACAATTCTTTCTCAGTTTTCTTGTTTAAACTGTCATAAAAGCTTGATTTTATTCTGCATATTGATAATTTCTCTTTGGAGATTCTAGAGATGCCTGGGTAAGTACACATGGATGAAGTCCATACAACTGAAATCCTCTTTCAGATTGCTTTAATGCAACTCCTTATGGTTCATTTCAGATCTGCAGTGTCCGGTGTTTTAGGCAAGTCATGTACTGTGTTTAACTGACACATGAAACTAGATTTGGAAGCTGAGTGGCTGAATGGTGATAAGCATAATAAAAGATCACACTCAGCAGTGAAAAAGAGGTCATGAAATGAAACAAATGTTATGAAACTGTAAATATCTGGTGCAGTCTTTCAAATTGCAAATTTCTGATGAATAAGAATGTATACCAAAATCCTATTTAACCAATACTGCCAAAATAATGAGCATCATTATACTTGTCACCATTTCCTTGTTCTCCTGGGAAAATTATTGTTTAGAGACTACAGGTTAAGGCAATTTGAAATCAGATGTCCTTAAACATGATGGAAGAAGAAGAATTGACAGTTCAGTACTTTCTCATTTAAAAGAACATTCTCCTCAATACATTATACTTCAAAGATCAGACATATCACTTTCATTTGCACTTAATTTCATTACTAGCAGAAGATATTGAGAGGAAAAACAGCTAAGCAAGCAAAATTGCAAAATTCTCTGTTTAACACAAGAAATGAGGATTCAATTTTCCTCCACACACTTTTTAAATGAAGAGGTCCCAGTTCCCACATTTAAACCACCTGAAATCTGTTCTGAGGTTCTAAAGTAATAAAAATAAAATATTTTAATATGCTGAATTTTCTATTCATATTTTATCACTTGAAATTTTACCTAAAGTGTATGAATTAAAAAGAATAGAGAACATTCCTCAGACATCAAGTGCAACAAGTAGGCAAAGCAAGGAACAGAGCTTGGTGCTACTGCACTATTATTTCTGCAAGTGATCATGAATACCTCTAGCTGAGATACTTCTTCAATGCCCCATCAGCTCAATTCAATTCCCATTCCTCCCCAACCAAAAAAGGCTTGCAATGAAGATAGATGATGAAATTTAGAAATTTAACAAATAGTGGGATTGGTGAGAAAAGGAGTCACAGCTGAAGGCTGGGTGTTTTGAAGGTCAGATCTGCTGACAGGGTAGGAGTTTATGCAATAGACTCATCTGCCCTGTCTGGTGAAAGGTTAGTGCTACTAAATCCAGTATGAGAAATCAATCAGAGGTAATATAGGCTTAGACTGTCAGAGATTTAGGTGATTTCCCTGCATGGCAACAGATTTTTTTTTAATGGAATTCAGGACTTATTTTGACTATGTTAAATAACATTGCAAGTCAACTTTCTTTCAGGACTGTACATCATATTTTAGGAGCCTGATGTCAAAGAAAAGGTGCATGTAAATAGACTCTCAGAAATTTCCATCTCTCACTTAGGCATCAGAAGAGGTTCCAGATGTTCACACCCTTGGAAGTGGGTTCTGGGTTTATCTGAATATCTGGACTAAAAGTACTGCAAAGGTGAGTGTTTAAGGGTTTGACAATCATTATCCCTCTGCAGGTGGGTGCTGAGTCTCTTTGATAATCTGTCTCTTAGTAAGTAGTTGAAAATGAATATGTTCAAAACAGTACATCAGGAAAGATAAATAATAACACATTATTAGAGAAATAATTTGGCATGGCCGTGCACTAAAAGCATCTGTGACTCTCTTAAGCTTCTGAGCTGTCAGGGGTTAGCATTCCTATTTTTTTTTACTGTTTTGTCATAATTGCATTATAAAAGCCTAAAAGACATCACAGCAGTGTCAGTTAATACTGAAATGGAAGCCACATATTAAAAAAATATATAAAGAATCACAGAACAGAACTGCCTAAGACAAAATGAGACACTATTAACAAATGACTTCTGTATGTGTCTGATGAGAAAGGGCACAAGAGAATGTATTATGTAAGTTGTGCACATACTTGCAGGAAAACAGGTGCTTACAAACTTTAAGACAGAAAACCAAGTATAAAATCCTTCAGCTACCATAGTTACTTTGGTACAGTTTGGATGGACTTCAAGTTAGTAGTTTTGAACATGTCAGAGTGATAAATAAAATCCTTGGCAGAATGTAAAACTGTGGTAGCTTAAAAGAGGAATTCCTTGAGGGAAAATGTGAGAGGCAGAACAGATGTTCCACTTTCCAGATAAGATGTCTTTAGCAAACCCACGTATCCACTGTAGTTTAATTGAAGAGCTGTCCATCCTACATTTTCACAAGGTGAAGGAGACACTTGTTTACTGATGGAAGGGAGTTACTTCTTCTTTTTCAATAAATATTTCATTATATAACTACAAAGAGAGACAAATGAAACCTCCAAACACCAGCTAATAGGTCCAAAGCTTAATGGTTCTTTACAAGGCAAAGGACACATGACAGTTCTTTCCCACATTTTCGTAAAATGATTAAGCACCACCATTCCGAGAAAAAAAAATTATTTTGGTAAATTACTTTTGTGACATCAGGAAAAAATAGACTTCTTTGCAGACATATAATAGTCTCTAATGGCAAGATATTTATTTACAAGCAAATATAAACAGTCAGTTTGGGGTTTAGTCAATTCATACTTCATTTCAACTAAAAAAGCCAGAAAGGAGGGAAGGAAATTGTCACGTCAGATGACAGTATATCATGTCTAACCTTGATTTGTGACTTTGGAAATTTAAGAACCAAGTTTTGAGAGAGGCTCTGCTTTCACCCAGGGGCTGCATCTCTGTAGTCACGAGTGAATTTCTTCAGCCCACATTTTATTTGGGAATGAAGGACTGTGACTCACAGCCACAGCAGTGAGCAGGAGGAACTGTGGCTCTGCTTTTGGCAGTTCTGATCCATGTTTTTTAACTTTTTTGTTTCACACCAGAGGAGAAAACCCATTTGTTTAGTTTCACTTATTTAATATTATTTAGCTAAATATTGAACCAAATAACTTTTGAGTTGACTAAGCCTCCTTTTGGCCAAAGAAACAGATACAGTTCTGAGCTTGGTTTGAAGATATTCAGGAACATAAACTCATCTCTTTGTCACAGCTTGTCCCAAAGATCCTGGCAAAACCTTGAAGGAAATCCAACAAAACCTAAAACTTATCCAGGCAAAAGAGAGAAACATGATGGAATTAACTCCTTCCTACCTGAAGAACTCCTCATTTGACATTAGTTTCAGCAGTTCTTCGTGCAGAGACACGGGGAAGTGACAACATCTGAGTACCACACAGACAACTTAGGGAAGAAGGCACATGTCAAGTTTTCAGGTGTCACAGAATTTATGCTGCCCAGCCCTTGTATCTGCTGCTCTGGCACTTAGCATGCTACTGGAACATGACCCATTTCATACAAAATATGCCTATAAAGATATTTCATCAGCATGACATTTTTCAGCTCTACATATTTTGTGACACTTAGAAAGAACTTTTGAACAAGTCACCCTCGTGTTTTTCGAAGTTGAATTGATTCATTGATAACTGTGCACCTAGAAGGACCAGGTTTCTGCTCTGTGGAAATCAACTCTGCCTTGCAAAATGCAGATAAAAAGAGTGCATTAGTCATGGCCCTTGTGCCAAAGGATTGTATCAAACTGGTTAGTCTCAATAGACTTATCAGCACCTCATATCCACCAGATTTCTGTGCCTTAAATGCAACTGGTTGAGAAGGATGGAGAGGAGGACAAGCTTGAAAATTCAGGTAGTGTCATAGCCCTGCAGCTCTGCCGGCCCTGCCTGTCCCTCTCCATCCCTCCAGGGTTCCCTCTACCCTGCCCACAGCCCAGAACTTTATGTCAGCTTGCCATGGCCATCAGCCCCTGCCCCAAAACCACAGCAGGGCCATCTCCATCTCCCAGCTGCCCTGCTTCAACCCCCAGGTGCACATCTTGGCTTGTCCCCAGCCCCAGGGAGGTGCCCAATGCTCGTGGCTGTGGTGTGGGATGAGCCCCAGTTGCCAGAACCTGCCCTGACAGACCCAGCAGGGAGCTCTCGTGGTCCCCAGGGAGCTCCTGGCCCTGGCAGTGCCCTGATGGGATGGGAGATAAATTTTACAGCTCCAGTCAGATGAGCTGGATTTTCCAACATGCAAGTATCCCACTGGATTTTCCAACAGTTTTCCCTGAAGAAAGCTGCAATACAACTCAAGATATATTCTTTTGAGGTGTCCCTGTACTGCTGCCTCAACAGTGTGCCTCAGCAGCAGCAGCACATCTGCTGCAGCTGGAGCCCATCCAAGCCCAGTCCTGCTCCTTCCACCCTTTCAGATCCTCCTGAACAAGTTCATTTTGAGCTTTTCCTGGACTTTTTTTGCAAGTCTTCTTGAACAATCTGTTTGATTAAAACACACAGGGATCTTGAGGCTGCATCAGTGAGAAGCAGTGATGGAGTTCAGGGAGTTTCTCTGGTCCTCACAGGTGCCTCTGCAAGGGCTGAAGTGTGTCCTAGCTGGAAAACCCTTCATGGTGCTGGTGTCACCAGGGCAGTGTCAGTGTGTTGATGTAAGGTGAGAGCAGAGCCTTATTTCTGGCTTTATTGAAAAGGATGGAACACCTCTACTATGAGGGAAGTCTGAGAGAATTGGAATTGTTCCACTTGGAGAAAAGAAGGCTCTGGAGAGACCTTATTGTGGCCTTTCAGCAGGGACTACAAGAGAGCTGGGGAGGGATTTTTTACAAGGCCATGCAGTGATATAACAAGGAGGAATGGCTTTAAACTGAAAGGGAGTATGTTTAGATTTAGATATTAGGAAGACGTTCTTTACTGTGAGGGTGGTGAGGCACTGGAACGAGTTTCCCAGAGAAAATGGGGATGTCCCATCCCTGGAAGTCTTCAAGGCCAGGTTGTATGGGGCTTAGAGCAACCTGGCCTTTTGGAGACAGCCCTGGCCACAGCAGGCGTTTGGAACTAGATGACTTTTAAAGTCCCTTCCAAACCAAACCATTCTGTGATTTGCCAGAGGAGTGTGGGGCAAGCTGTGAACTGCTGTTCAGTGAAACAAGAGTGCTGTTGACCAGCTGGAAGAAGGCAAAAAAGAAATAATTTGATTTTTCAGCAAAGATTAACTATGTTAGATATGTGGTGGATTTTCTCATTGTAAAGAAAATTAGTCTCAGGATCAAGGGGTAGAGAATTCTGAGTAACCTCCTTTGTTCAAGGCATTAATGAGTTATTTGAAAAACATCTTTGCCAGTGGCCTAGATATACTTGACGCCTTTCAGCAAAAAATTAGATTAGAATATTTATTGAAATTCTTAACACATTAGATTTCTATGGTTCCTATTTCTACTACTGCTAGAAGCAAGGGAATTTTTTTCACTTTAGAGTTAAGAACAGTATCTTATCCATATTTCTTACATAGCATCTAACCATGTGTCTTTTGCAGCCTCTGGTAGTCCAAAAAATAGGAAAAAAAAGGAACAAAACCATGTTTTGCTCCTGCCACTCCTAAAAAAAAAGATTGTCTTCCATACCTTTGTATTAAAACAAAATTGTGGAAAGCAGGAGATTTTGCCAGTGGTTACCTGCAGGAAAATTAAGGCAAAATAAAATCCAGAATCAGAATTTGACTTATTCTTCCATTTAAAAAGAAAACAAAAAGGAAGAAGGAATCATCTCTTCTAAAAGTGCTAATCCCAGAAGCATTGTAATAGCTGAAAAATATCTTCTTCACATTCTCTAGGCAAATAATCTTTATCCACTTTTAGATAATGATATTTGGGTAGAGAAGAATAGATTTCCTTTGGGAACACTTTTATGTCATGTGGCATTCAGTTCCTGAAAACAGCAATTGATCTGTGGGGGTCAAATATACTTAAGATATGATTAATATTACCAGAAATTAGTCCCTCAATAGTCTCTTTTTCAGACACAATACCAATAATCAGCTGGCTTCTTTTCCATGCACACATAACACACACCATATTGCTGTTACTTTGCGGAGCTTGTATTTAGCATTTATCCCATTTTTGGATTCACTCTTTTGTTGGTATTATTAGACATAAGCCCATAAAGCTAATTTTCACCAGCATTAGTACAATCTACATGGCCTAAGTCCCACAGTTTTAGCAGTATTTTTGCTATATTAGCAATGGGTCTCTTGTGGGAAAACTGCTGTGCAGAAATTTTACTGTGCTTATGTGACAGCTGTTCACTGTGTTTGAAAGTAACTATCAGGTGTGTTTCTAATTAAAGTGTTTAAGGAATCATCAACAGAAAACGTCAGCTGACAAAACCTAGGTTTTCCCCTACTCTAAGCCAAAGTTGTGGTGAAAGGAATTTATTGCAGAAACAATAGCAGACATTAAGAGCAGTTTGCTGAGGTGTAAGTTTGATATCCTGCTCTGATTTTCTAGGAGCTCTCTGGCATTTGCTGGTACAGACACAGGAGGAAACACACAAGACCTTACAGATACTACAACTTTCTGTGGGTTTTTGGTTTTTCCTTTTATGAAAACTGTTCTGCTTAGTATACTTGTATGAAAAAGCATACAGCCCCATATTTGAGGTGTCTTTTTCAGGACACTCAAATGGAAGTCTCTGGGACTACAGGATCTAAGAGTTGTAGATGTAAAAGCATAAAAACTGTTGAATTGTCCCAAACTAGGATTCCATCCAAACTGCTTGCCTTCCTCCAACAGCAGCTGCTAACAGGAAAGACCACGAGAACAGCACATGCCTACATTGACATGCCTACAATTTCCCCCCAAGCACTTACAGCTTCTGGCTGTTTGTGGCTTAAGGAATTACTGAGGTATTAAGTGAATCTTCATTCTGATGTTCTGTCCTTGTTTGACTTTTTCCTATGAATGTGTCTAATTGCATTTTGAAGAGTTTTATAACTTTGACTTGCATCAGCTATGCAAAATGAGTTTCACAGCTTAATTAGGAGTTGTGCCAAATCAAGTGTCTGTTCTGGGCTGGACTTTAAGGTTTCTGTCCCCTGCCTGCCCCCGCTGCCCTGCTGAAATCTTACTTCAAACATGACTAGAATTTCAAAGTTCAACACTTAATAAATGAGAACTTCTGCCCATTTCATCCCTTTGCTGTGGCACTCTGGTATAGTGGGCAATTCCAAATTGCACTCTGTGCATGACAGCTATGTGCTTCATCTACAAATTAACATTACTGACTTGTCCCTCAAACATAACCAGAGGCCATGGTGAAGTTTGGAGACTGAGCACTGCAAAAGCTGTGTACTGCAAAGGGGTACCTGCAGGAGCCTGAAGACAAACACGCACAGAACTTATTGCCAAGCAGGTTTAACTTAAACTACAGCTTTGCAAGTGAGGCAGATGTGAAATACCAGAGTATGGTATGCCCAAGCATTCTGGCTACACTCTCCTTATCAGGCAAGAGGAAGAGATAAGCTAATTGTTTGATCAGGGTTAGCATTCTCAGATAATACTGTGTCAGCAATACCTGTTTATAAGCAAAATTCATTCAATATTGTAGATTATAATGTTAGTTCTGGGCTAGCCAGCTATGCGAATGGCAGAGAATTGCATCTCACTTTTGACATCAGAGCAATACATGGTGCCTGCTCTATGCTGATAAATCTGACACCCTGGAGCACATCCAGGCATCCCTGAGACACAGGAATTCCCCACCAATTTATAGAGTCCTTGGAAAGCCCAGAGTTGATGTGAATCTACCCACACTTGTGCAGGTAAGGATGATGGTTGAGTAACATTTTTCAGCTATATTAGACCATCCATTTCTATGTCAGTGCTAGCTAGAAAGAAAATCATGGCCAAGAGGCACCTGGAACCAAACTAATGAAAAACCCTCAGGTCATATCTCATCCTCTCCTGGAGACCCTAGCACAAAAATGTTCTGAGATGTTCAGAAGACACAGATTTTGGTTTGTACAGGTCTTTCTCTTACGCCGACCATTCCCAGATATTTCAGCAGGCAAGAAAAGCAAATGCAGCAGAGATTTAGAAGAGCCCAGTACAGGTTAGGATCTGAGTGGCTGGGGAGCAGCCCTGCTGAAGGGTCCTGGCACACAGCAAAAGCTGAACATGAGTCAGCAGAGCTTGGCAGCAGCAGCAAAGTCAAACTGGATCCTGGGCTGCAGCTGCAGGGGCATCACTGGCAGTGTCGGAGATGTGATCATTCCACTCAGGGCTGGTCAAGTTTCATCTGAACTGCTGTGTTCAGTTTTGGTTACTACACTTCAGGAAAGACAGAAGCAGACTGGAGAGGGTTCAAATGAAAGCTGAAAAGATGATCAAAGGGCTGGAGAACCTGCCCCGTGGGGAAAGGCTGAGGAGTTAGATCTTTTGTCCATGGAGAAGAGGAGGGTTACGGGAATTTCATCATGGTATTCCAGTATTTAGAGGGCAGATACAAGGAGGACAGAGGCTCCTTCTTCTCACGTGTCTCAAAAGGAGACACGGGGCTGTTACAAGAGGCAATGGGTGAAAGTTGTACTAGGAGATGTTTCAACTTGATATAAGAAAGAAATTTTTTACAGTGAGAATAATAACTCGGTGGAACAGCCAGGAAAATGGTCCCCATCACTGAAGGTTTTCAACTTGAGACTAGTCAGGTTGCTAGGCAATCTCACTGAGGCTCTCTTTCCCAAGAAAACTTGGGCCAGATGAATTTTTGAGGTCCCTTCCAACCTGGGCTGTTCCATGGTTCTGTGATTCTATGATTTAAATTAGGGCAGGTGTACACTGCACGTAGGGCCACTGCAAGTTCCAAGGAGATTAGACTGTGTTTGTGCCATTTTCCCAATCTTGCTCCAAGAGGACATCTTGCCCAAGATGCACTGGCCCCCACATTTATAGCTGGCATTTGGTTGCAGAAGTGCTGCTCTATTTTGAGGCAGTGTGTGTAGAGCTGTTACAGCTGGGCCAAGCACAAATTGTACAAAATTTTGTACAAAATTTTGTACAAAAGGGGACAAAACTTACCTCTGAAAGACAAGTGAACTGGTTAATTGAGCTTGTTGGGAAAACAATGTCAGAACAGAGAATTCACTTGCCTTATCATTGACACATTTGCAAAATAGCATAATTTTCTCAGTAATTCCATTGAACAAAGGGGAAAGGAAAGGGAGAGGAGTTGTGAAAATTTTGCACAATGTCTTTTTTGTCACTTGTAGAAACATTCTGAAGTTTTTTTTTCTCTTTCTTTTATTTTTCTTCCCCAAAAGAACTGTTCATTTAATTTTATATTTTATTATAGAATATTAGATTTCCACATCTCAAAACAAAGTATTCAGGTCAACCTGACACTAATCCTTTATTAAATAGCCTTCTGCATAGAACTTGTGGAGTTACTGGTGCCATAGCTAATGAGGATGAGTGAGCAGTCATTTGCCAAATAGAATTTCCATCTTCTGCAAGTCTCTGCTAATAAACTGTGACTCCATAGGGTCTGGAAGATCATGTTCTTTTTCACTGCACACTTGCAAGAATCATTTCCTCACCATGGATAACAGCAGCCTGGGGACAAATGATTGCTATACAGTCTCCATACCAGATTGCTTGGCCTGACACAGCTTCTACTGAATGATTTCTGAGTTGGTTTCTAGGAGTTGCCTTTTGCTGCTGCTGTTGTCCCCAGCTCACGTAGCATGGGTACTCATTATTTCTCTGCTCTCTCACAAGGTTTTTAATAACACAGTATGGTATTGGGGTAAGTTTAGAACTGTACACATACTTTTATTACTGGTAGGTATCATATACAATCCACTTATTTTTCTCCTTCATCTGCTCTAGCTTGTCTCATAGCTGATGCTCTCTTTGAGGCACGTATTGTCATTTTGCAAATGTATGGGCATGGCACCAACCTCAGTAAAAGTCCAGGCCAGCTGAAAAATGCTGTCACATAATTGCCCAATAATTGTAATCATCATCAGAGACAGATGCCTATTGCTAATAATAAAAACATCTAGCCGTCTCTTTCTGCTTCTCTGTTGTATTCTTATTTTTCTTCTTGCTTTTATTTATACTTTTTTAATGCTTTTTTTTTTCTGAACAGACACCTTCAAATAACAGGCTCCCTCAATGGAACTCTCCCTCTGCATTTATCCAGTAGGAATGCTGACAGCATCCTAATTCCACAGACTGTCATGAGTGAGGTTTAGGTGACTGGCTGAAGGATGTCCATTTCCACAGTGTCACAGAAATATTGCTGTGCTGAAGTTAAATATGGATGTGCTCTCGTTTGTTGTGTTTTTCCTCATTTCCCACGCTCTGTGCAAACTGCATTAGCGTTCAATCCTGGAGGGAGCTGGCTGTGAGCAAGGAGACACACTGCTAGCAAGGGCACGGCTAAGGAACATCTGCCTGGGCCAGCTGCAGCAGATTTCACAGGTCACTCACATATGAGGCTGACAGTGTCCCACATGTCACCTCCGCAGCCTCAAATCTTCGTTCTGTCCTAGCTCAGCCCGAGTTCAAAAGGCCCCTGCAGACAGATGGATGGCTCCTACTTCCCTTACTCCCAGTCAGTGAAAGGAAAATTATACGCTTGTGAGACAGTGGGAGTCTATCACTGCTCAGCCCTCGCAGACTTTACTCTGCATGCTCCGTGATTTTGCTTCATGACCACAAGATGTCTCCTGTAATCCACGGAAATAGCAAAAGGCTGGCAGACAGACCAAAGAGGTGTATGAAATAAAGGGAGCAGCCTCCGGGAAACGCCTGAGAGGAGCTTCCCGATGCATGTCCTACCGCCCACCCAAGAGAGGAGCATTCCAGAGAAAAATAATCAGCTTTGAAAACAGAAGGAAAATCTGGTTAAACTTCTTGAAGCAACAGACTACTGGAACCCGTAAACATCCACAGTTTATAAGCACTCTGAGTGCAAGGAGAGACCAAAAGACTGACAAAGTGCTGAGAAACGGCTGTGAATGGAAATGAAACGTGCACAGAACAAGAGCTTCCTTCAACTGCATTATTTCCAGGATAGAACCTTCAAGAACCATTATATATTTGTTTGGGCAAACATAGCAAGTCTCAGGCTTTACTTTTGGCAGACTTTTTTTTCAGGCTTGTCCAGAATTGGTTATTGTCTCGGTCCACAGTGGAGCAGCACTGTGCACAGCCTGCAGTCATTGTTTCCCTTCACTTCCAGGCAGGCCCGCAGCATGGGGAATGTTTTGGTTAATGCATTTCTTCATCCATACCCTAATGTCACACTAAAGAGCAGACTTGCCCTGCTTCTAGTTTTGGTTCTCCTTTTAGGAATGTACCTGTAACCTGTAATGTAACTGGATTTTCTGCTTGGAACTTACAGCTAGTCAGGATGCTTGAGAATATCTATTTCTAAAACTTGCCATTAAAAAGGAAGCAGAAAAAAACTGTCATGTATTTAGAAATTCAGCACACTGTTTAAAAAAAAAATCCAAAAACCCAAACCAGATGACATTTTCTCTATCAATATTTTCTCAGCTTGAAGTTTGGGGAATTTTTAAAAGAAATTAGACAAATCTTTAGAAATAACCTGACAAATATTTTTGCCTTCATCAATTATCATTTGCTGGAAGAAACTCATACTGAAACGAGTGCTTATAATTGAAATTATCTGTCATATTATATGATACACTCTTGTAAGTATGTAATTTAATTTATAATTTATAATTGCCACTTGTGAGGCACAAAGGCGCGCAAAACAAATTTAAGTAATATTAATTGCTTTATTCAGACTGACAGGAGAACTCCCGTGACTTAAGCAAATAATAGAAATGGAGGGAACTCTCCTCTGGGGATCACCAGTGGTGTTGTAGACCAACAGACCTGCACAGACTTCCAAATGAGATTTCCCACCTGAAATCAATGTCAGGGTGGTTATCACAGTACTTCCTCAAGCAGCCAGCTCTGCAGGAAAGGAGCATTATGGAAAAAGCAGATGTTGGGAATGGGGGCCTATAATCTAACTCCCAAAGGCTGTGCTTAAAAACAGAGCCACTACAGAGAGACAGCAGGCTAACTTGTTGCCCCTCCTTCTAGGCCCTGGAGCCCAGCTTTAGAGCACCCATCCTAGCAATTGGCGCTTTTTTAAATTCCACATTTTAAAATGCCAAAGGTTCCCTCTCTTTCATGCACTTGTCTGCTATTTAGTTCTTTTAGAAGAAGCACATGTGATACATGTAATGGTGAATTTGAAAGCAAAAGTGTCTGTTGAAATGAGAAGGGTGGAACTCAACCTCAGCACTTTTTCCATATTTATTTTTATTAAAGGGTATTCTCTTCCCAACAGCATTTTCTCTCATAAGCAGCTCCACTGAGGTCAGTGAGACTGCTTTAGAGGCTTTTTTAGTAGGATTTACCTTTTGATTAATATAACCCAAAATAGACAAGTGGAAAGTCCTCCTGGCTTTTGAATAAGATTTTATAAGATATCTAAATGATACCAGAGGCTGTTCTGAGGTATAATACATAAACTGACTTGTGGTTTTCGTGTGAAATTGAATAAATACCTCCAACGTATATTATTAAATATTCTAGTATGAAAGATCACTCTGAGCACTTTTGTAAATTTCTATTCTTGAAATATTGATTCAACAATTTTGAAGAACCACTATGGTTTCTATAAATACCGAACTGAGCTACCACAAAATTTGTTGTATGAGTGCATAGGCCACTGCATTCCTCTGTGCAGTGTGCATTATGGAATTTATTATTAATGTATGCTACTCCTTACCCATCACAAATAATCTGAGATGAGCTCAGTTGATTGGAGCATGGTGCTAATAACACCAAGGTTGAGCGTTTGATCCCCGTATGCGCCATTCACTCGTTGGACTAGATGATCCTTGTGGGTCCCTTCCAACTCAAAATATTCTGTGATTCTGTGATTGTTAAAAAGAGATGTAACTAAAAATACTTAGAAAAATGGGTGAATGGTTTACTTTCAAGTTAACTGTGGAAAAAGTATAAATAAATCGGAATTACTACTGTCTGAGTTCTATAATGGTAACTACTGGACTTAATGAGAATTTGAGTGATAGCCACCATCTTTGATAAAATTGATAACTAGGCCTTGAGCTGAAGTATTCTGTTTTTCTGAAACCTTCTCACAGCGATACCTCAATTCCTCAGTTTTCTTAGAGCCCATACATTTAACCACATATATGTGTGTGTGTTTATGTGTGTGCTTGTGTATGCAACACTGAGAACACCAGTTAATGTTTGATTTGTACATACACTTTTTATATAGGTGTGTTTGTTTTCCTGCTGGTTTAGCCAGCATACCTGACACCTGAGTAAAACCTTTGGACTCTTAAGTGTCATTTATTGGTGGAGTCAAACGATGTTTACTCAGCACTAGCTCTAACTTTAAACTTATAAAAATTGTTAGTTAATAAGTTAATTATCAAAATTGTCTTTGTCCAACATAATCTATCCTATTCTTCCCCAAAAATACAGTAGCTGAACTTTCATTAGGAGGCTCCTGTCTGCTTTGACAGAGTCAATATAGCCAGAAGTAAGCACTAACCCAAATAATCTTGAACTAGTCTAATACTTCATCTTAGCATCTACACTTACTACATTCATCAAGAAACTAAACCTCATCATAATCCTACAGTCCTTAGAAGTTCCTGCATTTTCCTGAATTCTTTAGATTCTTGTGAACCAAACTCTAATGTTAACCCAGCCACAGAGTTGACATATATCCCTGCATCAACAGCCCAAATGTGAATTAATTTCCTCTACCACGGTCATCTGCAGCCTGACTCAACACATCTCTTCAATCCAGCAGTCATTTGACTCTTTGGCCCTCTTAAACCCCGGATTAGGGTCAAACTCTAACCCTAGTTTAATCAGAACTCAAAGTTCTGACTAGTTGTGACTAGCATCTTTATCCCCTGCTGCCTCTCTGCATCAGCCCTTCCCATCTGAACTTCTAGCTGCAACTCCAGCCTCCACTGAAAGGACCCACATCCTGTCCTGCCCAGTTACCCTGAATTGTCCCCTACCAGCCCTAGTCCCCACTCTAACTTTAATGTTCTTGTAGGAATACACAATAAACACAGATTTTTTTCAAACTTTCTTTTGCAAAACACAAATCTTTACCCCAATCTTAACACTAGGTTCAGAACTGAACCTTCTCAGTTCACCCCTGCCACCTCCAGCCATGTCCCATTTCTGTGACAGCAAGGAATGAAGAAATTCAACATTATCCCACAGCATCCATGTGGAGAAGGGCTGAGGTAGGAAAGGAGATTGTTTAGGTATAATGAGTCAGTGATTTTGGGCCCATGATTCAAGGCACAATTACAATTAGAGCTGAAATTCACAGCAATGCTGAGACTAATGGAGAACATACATTCTAGTCCCCGCAAAGTGCATGGTGTTAGGTAAGAGCTTTTGCTGTGAGGAATGAGTTATGCCTGCAAGATTTGGTAGGCTGCATCTAGCAGAGAATGTTTAATATTCAAGGAAGTGTCTCAGAAGAAATGAGCTGGGGGGCGGGGGGAATTGCTGATTGTTGAGATTTGCAAAACTTAATACTAGGAGCACCCAATTATCTTAACTGGATGTGGTGGTTGAACACCAGCTGGCAACTAAGTTCCACACAGATGCTTGCTCACTTCGCCCCAGTGGGCTGGGGGAGAGAATTGGAAGAGTAAAAGTGAGAAAACTCATACGTTGAGAAAAAAGTTTCATAGGTAAAGCAAAAATTGTGCACACAAGCAAAGCAAATCATTCACCATTCCCCATGAGTAGGGAGGTGTCCAACCAACTCCAAGAAAGCCAGGCTCTATCACTTAACAGTGACTTGGGAACACAAACTCCATCACTCTGAATGTTGGCAGCTTCCTTCTTGTTTCCCCAGCTCTGTATACTGAGCACGATGCCATATGATATGGAATATTCCTCTGGATACGTGGGGTCACCTGTACCAGCCATGCCCCCTCCCAGCTCCTTGTGCACCCCCAGCCTGCTCACTGGTGGGGTGTGAGGAGCAGAAAATGCCTGATTTGACTTTGATTTAAGCACGGCTCAGCAACAGCTAAGACATCTCTGTGTTATCAACACTGTCTCCTACACTTGAAGTGTGGGATAAGAGGCCAGTGCCAGGGATGTGGGGTTGTATCTGTTACAGATGCTCAGAATTATAAAGTGGGGGATCAATACCAGGAGTTGGAAATGGCTTTATATTATTTACTAAACATGCAGGAACTGTTTTAGGTAGTACTTCGTAATGTAGTTTGTAGATCCTTGGTTTTCAGCAATGGATTTCTTTTTAAATGAGGCTGAATATCCTCCTTTCCCCAAGGGAGACTGGGAAATCAGCTGAAGTCATGTAGAGACATGAGGCATGGCTACAGTGGTGAATTCTGGGTATGTGAGCTTGGAAGAAACTTGGATTACAGAGCACTAGGTGATGTGCCAGGATTTCAGCAGGGAAGCAACCTCCGTGGCAGGCACCCAGGGAAACAGGTAGGCTGGTTCAAGAGCAAGGCACTGCAGTGTGGGATCATAGCTGAAGTGCTCAGAGTGATATAATTAACTTGAAAGGGGGATGCAGCTGCATAAACTTCACATCCATACTTGCTCTAGAGAAGGAGCAAGCTCCTGTGGTTGAACTGTGCTAAGACGATTCCTTCTGAGTTTGGCAGCACAAAGTGTGCACACAGAGGTCCAAAAAACACCTTTTTCATATGTGAGGATGCTTCATATGTGAGAATTCTTTTTTCCCCACCAACCTGTGTGTACTTCCATGTCCTGTGGAAAGATGCAACAAAATTATAATGTCAACAAAGTCGGCCTGCAGCAACATGTGCCATCCCAGGATGGCGAAGGGTTCTCTAATGCACAGAGCAAAAGTGCAGTGGAGAAACAAGCAGAAATACAAATTTTAAACACTGTGGAACTTCAAAAGAACTTCAGCAAGTTCTGTCACAGGTAAGACAATTTTACCATCAGACCAGGACTTCTGAAACTCGGCTTCAGACCATCATCTTGAATTGGGTTACCCTGCCCAGAGGTGTCTAGAGGTGGTATTGCACCACTCAGTGAGACATGCTGGAAGTGTAAGAACATGTTCAGACATAAAAATGCAAATCAACTCACCTCATTAAATTCTGCATAGGGGATACATACATACATGCTGTATGACAGTTACTCTCTTTCTTTTTTGTTGTTGTTGTTTTGTTGTTTTTTTTTTTTAACTAGCCATTTGGAGAGAGCAAGACAAGTTCTTCCATCTTTCTAACTGACACCAAAGCATATGGCTAAATTCTTAGCACTGAGAAAGAGTAGCTGTGCTGTGGCCCCTAAAAACCAGCACT
The DNA here is from genome assembly GCA_013396995.1 of Dicaeum eximium. Lineage (NCBI taxonomy): Eukaryota > Metazoa > Chordata > Aves > Passeriformes > Dicaeidae > Dicaeum > Dicaeum eximium. The sequence continues at coordinate 636,533 of VWZP01009260.1, forward strand.
GCCTTCATCAGACTTTAATGCATTTGAATACCTTGTGTATTAGAAACAAGATAAAAAATTTTCAGTAGCACTTCTTAAAAATTACTCATGGACAGTGATAATTTCACAAATACCTTGTTACTTTTGGGACATTTTTACTCTTTTGTCAGTTAGTGTCTCTGCTTATGAAGGATACAATGAAGGATATTTTTTAAACCATTTTTCCTTCATTTTATTTTAGTCAGAAAGTCCTTGTGTCCACACTAACAGTGCAAAACAAAAAAAAAGTTTGAGGCTTTTTTTCAGGAAAATAAAATTATTATTTTTCCTGTAAACAAGTTTTCTTTTTTTGAACTAAGGTAAATATTGTACAATACTCTGTGCAAGCCCTTATAATGCAGAGCAGGAGGTGGATATGCCAATATACTTGCTTCAGCAGTTAAACAGGTTCTGGCTTCCCCTGCCCCTATTCCTCATAGACCAGAATAAAAATGCATTCATGAATTTAAACGCACTTCTTTTATCCAAAGTGTCCGCAGCACTTGCGTGAAAAAATGACATGTTGACATTCACAGGAGTTGAAACTTAAACCTTCTTTGTGCAACCTAACATACCCCTTTCACAAGAGTATTTTCCTTCAAAACCATGCACTATTTCCATTGGCACATACAGATTGACATCTGTATTCATGGATTTGTACAGAGAAAGAATATAAACTATTTTTCAGGTCCATGCTGGATACTTATATTCAGTTATTGTCCTTAGACTTACTTGTAAATGTACAATTTCTATGCATATGGCCATACCAGCTGTTTCTCTTGAAAAATATACTCTGACAGAGATTCCCACAAAAGCCACGGGCAGGAAGGTCTCTCAGGGTGCCTTTGAAGGTCTTCCCTGCACAAGTTTGTCTTCAAAGGTTTTCTGAGCTCAGGCATTCCAAAGTTGCAGCTTATTCTTTTGAAGTTCTCCAGGAAGCTTTGTTGCTGTGTGGCCTTAGGACACTTCTGCTATTTGTTTTCTTTTGACTAGTTCAGAAAAAAATTGACCAGGTGGTACCAGGAAACCAAAATAATCTACTCAGCAGCTTCCACAAGAGGGTGCAGTTGCATTTTGTTAAATCCAGAGCCAACCACAGTTAATAAACGGATTGCAGCAACAGCTGCCAGGCTGCCTACAGAAATGACTAATGAAACAATTATAGAAAAAAATCATCAAATGTGGTGAAAGATGAGAAAAATTATTTTGAAACACACTGAATGTATTAATAAACAGCGCTGTCAGGTGATGTTGAATAAAAACCCTGGCCTTTCAAACCTCTGTGGGATCCATTTGTAATTTCTTTTCTTTGAGAAGTAAAGAGCCAGAAGCATCCCAAGGGGAAGCCCCCAGCTATAAAATCCACTTTTCCACTTTAATTTGACTTCCCAGACATTCCCAGAAACATCATGAAGCAAATAGAGCATTTATTGATCTCACCAGGATAAATCTGCAGTGATCCTGGGGCCTTCATTAGCTCACCCTGAATTCCACCCACTGCGGTGTGGTGAAGCTCAGAGTTGTCAGTGAGCATTTTGCATATTGGACTAGCAAAGGGTGTTTATTTCACTATATTTTTTGTTATGAAAGCCCCTAACAGACCTGTTGTAAGTACCAGCATCTGATTGTGAAAATTGCACACACAGAACATACAAAGATTACACACTCCTGCAAGAACCAGGTGAATGTTCACATAACTTCACTGACCAAATGATCCATGTGCCAACAGGCATGATGCCAACAATAATTTTCAAATGCCCATCAGGCTTTGTTTGTTGCTCTGCTCTCCTTGCTTGTTGGTCCTTAAAGCCTGTTCTACCCAAAATTCTGCAATCCCCATCTCTAAAAGCCTTCTATCCCTATGGGCCACCTGGCCTGGCACAAGAGATTTGGTCCAAGTGTGGGTGAAATTTGAGAAGCGGTGATAGATGTTCAGAGTGCTTGACACTGACTGGTCTGCTGGTCACTTTTGTTCTTAAACTCAGTGAATCACCTGTTTATACTCAGAAAAGCATGTGATTAACTTGGGTAACAGGGAATAACAGGATCTGTCTCCTACCCACTCTCGACAAGATGAAGCTTGCCCTGACATAGAAGAAGCCAGCACACAGTTTGTCACATTTAAAGCACAGGTTTCCTTGACAAATAAGCATTGAGATAGCCATCAGTTATAGCAAGTCAGCAACTCATGGCAACTTTTACAAGGATATAAAATGTCCTGGCAGGTTATCCTAACTACCTGCATCCTAAAAATTTAATAAGAGTATGGCAACCCTCATCTTTCCTGAAAGTACTTTGCTGTCATTAAAAAGAGGTTTGTGCCCATTTTTTAAAAAACAAATTTAAGAGTATGCCTCTAAACATTAAATAACAATGAATGTGTTTTTAAAGCTAAAAGTATCTTTTTAAACATACAAAATTTTGCTTGGTGGACTATTTTTTTTAAAAAAGCAGTGTTCAGTTTTTAAAAATGCCCAGTCCTAGCAAAACCATTGTGAAATCTCAGATGATTTTTCATGTCAAAGGCCCAAGCCTTCCACCAGAGCTCTTTCACATTTTTACAGTTCTCAAGCAACTCTGTGAAACATCATATTTCAAATGTGTTGAACACACCAAGTTATGCTACATGGATTTCATGAGGTTATGTTTGTTGTCTAGGAAATACACTTACCTTCAAATAAAATTCCTATTGCTAGGTTAGAGCAGTCATAAGATTCTCCTGAGAGGACATTTTCAAATGCACTTGGTTTTGGCTTGACTACTTCCCTCTATTGCTGCTCCAGAATTTTCTGTTCACGGTTTTTAATAGAAAAGTGGTTTCTGTAATATTTTTTCCACAGGAAAAAGTTGGTTGTGTCAAAACAATGTCATGTCCCTTTGGGAAAATAAAATATAATCCAAAACATTTTGAACTGTCCAAGCAAATCTAAATGTTTGGCTTCAGGCTGGTTTGTTATTACTCATCATGAGCTTGTCATGGTTTAGGTCCCTCATTTCCCCCCATCATCTGAGGTTCCTGAATGGACTGCATTTTCCATCAAGAACAATAATGTCCCTTCTAGCTGTTATGATGATGCATCAAAGATGTCCAAGCCCACATTTTAAAACCAAAATACTTTGGAACATTCTGTGTTTTGTTTTTCTTCCCAATTAGAAAACAAAAGCAAAAATGTGGGACAATTTTGAACACACAGTCTGATTTTCAATAGACTCCATTTTGAAGGAAGGAGGAGGAAATTCTTGTGCTTTGGAAAATCCCACTTTAACCAAAAGTGAAAGGAAAAACTAAGCAGAAGGAAGCAGCATGTGAGCCATACTAATGTAATCCTTAATGTCATGTATCTTTCTTGAGCTGGTATTTTTCTTCTTACATTTAGCTACATTTTTCTGCATACTATTAACTAGCATTGTCCATTATGAGAATTAACAATGTATCTTTTTACCCCATCATTTACAACTCATTCCATAAGAAATGAAATACCAACACGCAATGGTATCTGGCTTCAACAAACTGTTTAATGAAATGTATGAAGAAAATAATGGAATGTGACACTACTTTAAAAAAATAAAAGGCAAAGATTTTTACATTCCCTCCGAAGTTTTACAGTTATCTGAAACAACAGGATCAATTACTTGCATATTCAAAGAAGTAGAGTGGGGGAAAGGACTATTTGCCAGCTGCCTTTCTTAGAATAACTCAAAATTAGTATAAATATATGTTGGTAAAACCTCTCCTTTCTAAATAAATTTGTCATTTTTGTAGCTTGCAGTTCTGAATTCATGGCATATACTTAGTTCTTCTGAACCTTTATAGAAGTCTTTTCTTCTTTCTTTTGAAGAAAATGAACAAAAAGGTTCTGGGCAGCTGTGACGTACCATCACCTGCTTCAGCACTCATGAAAGCAGGCTCAGGTTTGGTTCTGTTCTGCTCCTTTATTTCTCCTGAAAGTCAGATGCCCAAGAAGCACCGTGATTAAACATCAAGACAAATCAGGAGCTTACCGAACAAAGAGAAGAGTAACTCAAAAGTAGTTTTCCTTCTTTATTAGTTCCTGTATATTTTTTTCTTCTTGAGCTAGGGGTGGAGAAGGTTAGAGCTGCTAACATTCTCCCACAATAATTGTTGCATGGTGGGAGGTCTGTTCCAGCTCTGTGCTCCTACCTAATTGCAAAGAAATGTTGGCTTAGCCTTGGAAGCCTTGGAACAGAGCATCTCCAGCCTCCTTGGCTTGTGAGAGGAAATGCAGATGGAGTTTTTGGAGAACTCACCTTAGATTTACCAAGCCTCTACATGCAAGTGAGACTGTGCAGAGGCTTGCTTGCCTTTGGGTCAGGTATGGAAGTACTGTTAACACCTATTGCAAAATGCATATCCCTGCCATCTGCGTGGCAGACTCGAGACATTTCAAACGGCTCTGTCCAGTTTGGAAGCAGAAGTGCTGCTCTACAACTTTGCTGGCAAAGTTGATTCCTTCTAATTTGAGAAAGCAGCAGATTTTCACTTCCCAAGTGTCAGAGCAGTGAGGCAGGCAATTGCCAAGCACAATCTTTGCCTAGAAAAAGTGGAAGCTGGATGGTTATAGGCAATTCTCACACTCAATAGTAACAATTAACAACAAGGATACAAGCTCTGCTTTTAATAAACTCAGGCTTCTTCCATCTCTTCATGTCTTTTTCAGATGTTAAGAATCAAGCTTTCTACAAGTGCAGCCTCTTGAGTAGCTGTTACCTCGGCTGGCTCCATGACTCCCTTGTTCAGCCCCAACAGAGATTCTCAGGGAAGAATGGAAGAGACTGTGGCTGCTTCAAGGGAACACAACAGATGGTGATAAGCAAACCAAAGGGTATTTACCTGAAGTGAGGTGGGAACTGAAAAACATCTACGCAGAACCATGTAACAGTTAATCAGTAAAACAGAGTCCTCTAGTTTTCCCTATTCCCTACCACCACTGCTCTCTCTTCATCTATTAATGCAGTCACATTAGATTTCCCTAAATTCTGGAATTTCAGAAAATTCAGACTGTTCTGGTTGTACATGGGATAAGAAGTCACTGGTGTCCCTATGTTATTACCTCTTTCCTCATGCCAGTAGCAAACAATGTGTGTGTGTGTGTGTATATATATATATATATATATATATATATATGTAATTCCCTAGCAAAATTGCCTCAACATATTCTTGGTTTATAGAAAACCATTAGGAGATGTAAACTAAGATCATGTTGGCAGAGCTGAAAAACTATAGGAAAAAAACTACAGTTGTAGTTATGCCAGCAGACCTGAGAGGACTGTAACCTCCACCTGAAGGAATGGTGATGAGAAAATTAAAGTCATGAGGAAAACAATAGAAATAGAGGGCATGCTGAGAAAACAAGCCCACATATCTGACAGATGTCCAGTTTTCTCAGATCTCTAAATGGTGAACAGCAGTTATGTCCACCCCTAATGGTGAACAGCCCCATCCTGATCCAAGCTCCATTCTAAGGATTTGTTTGACATCACAGATTGAGTGGATGATTTTGCTCCTGGACCTATTCCCAAAGCAATAAATTTCATCACATTCATCTCTAAATTTAGAAGGAAGGCTTTCTGATCTTCAAGGTTGTGACCAACAATTATCCTCAAAACATTAGGGCAGGAAAAAGAACCTGTCATAGAAAATTCAAAAGATCTGTTAAGCATCAAAGTATAATAAAGACCACTCACACAGCCTGAGAAATTTGTTCATCTTCAAGCAAGGTGGTAGCTGAGAGGAAAAGACCATACAGAGTCCCAAAAAAGTTTAACTACTGATGATAGGAGAGTAAGATTTCTTTTTTTTTTCAATTCTATCTCACTTGGCTTTGTTGTATGAAGTCATGTATAAAAGCACCACAACAGCATGTGTGTTCAACAGTAAAAATTCAGGATACCCTGGAAAAGAAGACATTTTGATGCAGAATCCCCTTCCAGTGCTCCTTAAATGCTATTTTAAGTTGGATTCTGCAGCTACTAACATTATTAAGCATTACTCCCACAATAATATCTTAGGTAATCACTTCAAGAAAAATGAAATACATATAACCAGTATGTACACATGCAAGCCTCCCAAAGTCAGCAGAAATTACTTCTTTTATACTGGCTATCAAATTAGGTCAGAAGTCTCTTAAAGACTATGAATTACTCTGGCAGTGATGTCAAAGCCAACCCCAGTTCAGGTCAGCTTTACTGCACAAACTTCTTTTCCTCCTACTCTTTGTCCTTTTCCATTTTCCCTACGAGTACATGACCTGCTTTGTGAGGAGGAAGGCAAACATTCTAAATCTCTCAGAAGAGCACAGTGACACACGTAAATAAATTATTTTTTCCTGACCATGTTTGCTTTCACAGGTTTCAGATTTTTCAACTATGAAATTTAAATGAAAAATAAAAAAAGAATGTGTGCAAGCTTCCCAATTAAACCATGCAAGAAGCAAAGACACAGGATGTGAAGTTGCTGCCAAAGCAGGGTTGAGTGTTAAGTGTTCATCATATATAGCACTGCCCTTGAAACAAAAGCAGTAGTTATTTTAAGTAACCATAAGCAATACTCATGTGCAATTCAAAGGAGATCGGATATAAAGAGATAAAGATTAGAGTACAGCAATACGGCTTTCATTATACAATGTAATCCAGCGTGTCTGATGTAACTGGATGTGACACAAATGTAAATAGCAACAGGTTTGGGAATACAGGGGTTTCAAAGTCTAACATGCTTTTAAGCATAACTTCTAGCTAGTTCAAAAACAATCTTTGAAACAATGTTTTTCAAAAAGAACCCTCCACATACTTGCTAGAAGTATAATATGCATAAATAATTAGACATGTTATGCAAGATCAAACAGAAGTGGTATTTGAAAAAGAACAGAATATTAAACCTCACAAATAAATGCGGGCATCAAACACAAAGATCCTGGTCATTTGGAAATGCTGATGCATTTTAAGGCAAAATGGGACAAGTTTAACATGAGGCTTAAATAGGATACTTGCTTAAGAAAAGGAAATAATTACAGATCAACCACACAGTGACTTAGCACTCCATTTCCTTACTGAACTACTACACTGGTATGTAATTTGCATTATATCCAAGGAAGATGTTTCACTTTTAAGCATCAATGATTTTATTAATACCTTCTGGAATATTAAAAAGGAAATTAACATGACAAAACTATCCACTTATTCGACTAATGCTTAGAATATTCAGATTCAAAAGAAATGTATTTGGGATTAAAAAGAAATACCTATGTTTTGCTAAACCCATGTTCTTAAAATATTGATCCAAGAGCTTCAAAGTAAGCAAGTGATTAATACTAATTCCAAGATGAACTGCTTTTTTGTAATATGATCACACAGTATAATGACAAATGGGAACTTTCCACATGAATTTTAGGAGGTGCTGCTATAAAATACCATTTTTTTCCACACTTTCAAGGAGCAATAGCTGGGATGAGGACTTGACTATCTCCGTTATTTCTCAAAAGGAGGGAATTAATTTAGGTCCAGAACATTTTTTTAATTTCTTTCAAAAGAAAAAGATGTTCGTCCATGAACCACTACAATGTTTTTCTATTTATTCTGAATTGTTAGAAAGCAAGTGTTTTCAAGACTGTCTTGCTGTTTTCAGGTCACTACTATGTATACCATAGATTAACTTTTGGCATGTACTGTTCAAACTCTTCAGAGAATCAATCTGTCCATCTCCTTCAATATCTCAGGATGCAAGTCCTGTTATTTGTCATGTATAATGTATTTGACATGTATCATGTCCCCAGTTACAAACCACTGAACCCACATCAGTGTTTGAAATATTTCAGTCTGCCTGTCTCCATCTCTATTCCTCTGTTTGTCCTTTTTTCTGCTCTTACACCTGTATACCCCCATATCACCCTAAAAATACTTTATTTGGCATATGTACTTGATCCTACCATACATTTTGGGTTTCTTCAAGTTATTCAAACACATTAAGGATTGCATAAATGAGCACTTTAGAAAGTAATTCAAATATATGAGAATTTTCAAAGATAGCACATGGAGAATGCCTTCCTAAACATAGGCTATTTCCATAAATCTTCAAGATTAAGTTAATGCCAACTAACCATGCAACACAGATGAGGAGTCAGTGAATGCTGAGCCTGTCTGAAGGGCTATTTGGGAAACTGTGTTCAGCACATGGCAGCAATTAACCCCTGCATCAGTAGCTTCTTCCACTATATTCCAGCCGTGCTAAAGCATTCGAGGACAGCTCCTCCCTTCTCCTTCCCGAGCAAGGTCAAAAATATTCATTTAAAGCCAAAGAATAAAAGACAGGGGAAATTCCTAGAAGCAGGCACTGGCCTTGCCTGACTAGCAGCTGAGACTTGTGGTAGTTTCGGCTGTTTCACCCAATCTCCTGAGTGAATATCAAGCAGTGTCAGGCCACCTGCACTGCAACACATTTGAGAGCCCACTCAGACAGGGCCGTGGTAAGGGAGCTTTACTCAGGTACCATGAGGCAGACAGGTTGCAGGCTGCCTGGCTGGCAGGCAAAAGGTGGCAAAGACACTCCCGAGTCCCATCCTGTGCAGGATTAATCAGGCTGAACCACCAACAGTTTGATCATTTTAAGTCACCTGTTCAACTTTTCCTTATGAAAGGAATGCTCTGAGGAACACTCAGACTATCAGTGACAAGTGCACGACAATTTAAGAAGCAGACAATTTTTCCACTGCAACGAAAGCATGCCTAGCCTCCAAGCCTCCCGACTCAGACCCTCATCTATTCTTTCACACCCATATGGTGTGAGTCTGAGCTTGCTCTCAGCTATGGCACTGGTCAGCTCGTCTTCTCCCCAACTGCTCTGCTATTTTAATCACACTGTGCTTGAAATTAAGCGTGACAGTCTCTCCACTACCGACCGAGTCAATCACTGGTGCAGCCCCAGTACAGTCTGTGGCAGCCAATAGCACACGTACACGTAAGACAGAAAGCACAGGACATAGTTAATAGCTCAGCCTTTCAGAAACCCACCAAACCATTCCTTACACTGGTCCTTAGGAGAGAAAGCAACAGGAGGTGTGATGAACTGAGAATCCCAAGAAACCTTTTGGTACCACTCAGGCACCGCCAGGTGCCATGAGAAAGGACTACTGCATAATCCCATCCATCAACACCGAACCTGAAACCCAGAAGTCAAATTACAGCGACAGCTGGCAAGAGCCAGTATGTCTCTAACTATGAAGCTTTAGCCCAATGCAGGAAAATTTCTTAAGTGAGTCATTTTGAAACGTAATGATGATAACACAACTAGGTCTCGTGTTTTCAGATACGCAAGTTTTACCATTGCATTGTGTTGTAAAATTAAAGTGAACCAATCAGCAACACTTGCCTGTGTATACAAAACACCACAAATGATACTGGAGTTTAAACCTTGCTCTCACTCAAGACTATCATAAGCTCAGTTGGAGTTGTGAAGCCATGGCAAACCCAGAGCTTCAACCAGTCTGCAAACTGTTAAGTAATTCATTGCCAAGGTAAATTTGTAAAACTCGCAGTTGCTGTTTAAATTAAAAATCAATTCTGTATAATCTGATTTAGATTTCTGACTGAACGGCTTATGATAAACTCCACCACTCTAAGAGGGCTACATGAGAACAATTTATGGCATCAAGTCTCCAAATCTAGAGGACTTTTGGGTTTTTTGTATTTTGTTAACTGTTTAAGTGTATCTATGGTCCTCTAAAAGCAAATACATCTATTTGCTTCATCTGAAATTCAAAAATACAAATGGCTTTACTCTGCAGCATTGCCTGCAAACTAAACTGGACATCCTGACTCAATTCTTTTTCTTAACAACAAAATATATTAGGTTATCATTAGTGATCAATACAACTACTGTTTTATGTTCAGCCTTTAAAGAAAATAAAGTGGGGAGAGATATAAATTTGATTACTAGAGAGCTGGGAACAATAAAAGATAATGCTGAATGAGATCTCCCGATTTTCCACGTAAACTTCCGTAACTTCGCCTCTTTAGGTTCATGTTTTTAGTTCTTTCGCTCCTTCCTGCAGTTCTGAAGGCTAGACGCATTTGAACCACCTTTTCCCACCTTTTCCCATTTGAACCACCTTTCCCTGACACAAACCCAATTTTTTATTTCGTAAAATACGAAACACTGACTTGAGGAACCGCGATGAGTGGGAAACCCATAACGTAAAATTCCCCCGAGTGACTGATGCGTAATTGACAGGCGAGTTCTTTGCTCGGTGTTTGGCGGCCGGTCTGTTCCGTGGTGCCGCCGGGGCATTCCCGAGCTGCGGGCGCTGCTCCCCGCCGGCCGCCGCCGCACCCGCGCTGCCGGAGGGCCATTTTGCTTCTCTCTGACCCACAGGAAATTAAACGCACCGAGCCTAAGCCGTGGCCCACCTGAAGATGCCTAGGCGAGGAGTTTTAAAAGTTATTTTTGTTCGCTTTTCACGCACCACGCCGAAGGTCCCCGCTGCCGGAATCTTTCACGTTCAGCTTCTCTGGCAAGAGAGCCTCACCGAGCTCACCAGCCCGGCACGGCACGGCGGGATGATCCGCTCCGACCGGGCTCCCCGCGACCCAAGGCCGGGAGCAGGCGGCCGCGCTCGGGCGAGCCGCGGGGCAGGGCAAGCCCCGGCTCCCTCGCCGCCGCCCCCGCGCCGCCCCGCACGCCTCCACCACGCTGTCTCGGCGCGCAGCGGCGCGG
>VWZP01009260.1:647652-665537 GCA_013396995.1 Dicaeum eximium
GGCGGGTGGGAGCCGGGCTGGGCTGGGCGGGCTGCGTGGGGCGGGCTGCGGGGAGTAAGTTTGTGGGGGAGGGCCCCGTGACCCGGGCTTGGCCCGGTTCCCCTCCCGGCCCCTGCCCGCCCGAATGCCGCGGGCGCTGCGGCGCCGTGCTCGTCCCCCGGCGGAGGCGGCGTTCAGCGCCCGGGCTGGTGCTCGGCGTGAGCCGCTCCCGGCGCGGGGCCGGAGGATGTAAAAGGGCAAAATTCAGGAGTCGCCTGTAGCTTGGCCTGCGTGGTTTCATAGTCTATTAATTTTGCTTCCCCCCGCCCCACTGTTCTGGTTTATATCTCATTATCGAGCCTGGAACACGACCGCTGTACGTTTCTGAGTCATTAATTTAAACGTTCAGTCATTACACTTCATCAAGGCTCCTTGTCTTCCTTACAGTTAAAAACAAAAAAATGTGTTGGACACACACAGGCCCCTGTTCCTGCGGAGTCTGCACATAACTTTTTGCTCTGTGTGGACCTGCAGGCTTGATGTGCTTAAAGTTGTGTGCTCAGGCCAAGGGCTAGCGTGACTTCTTCAGTATTACAAATACGTGAAGTTTATGATACGATTATTATATTAATGTATGGGCTTCTACGTGTATGCGTGTGGGTATGGTCCACTTGGTCCTGGGAAAACTAGAACAGAAATATTTCTGAAGCTCATGTTGTAAAGGTGTATTCAGATGTACCTGCTGGATTTAACCCTAGGCAGAGGCCGGTCATTAATTAAAAATTAGATGTTTGGATTTATTTAAAGTGGCGGAATGTTCCAAGACCAGTTTTGAAGCTTGGAGTGTATTGACAAAGAAAGTGTATTCGTTTTCACTTAATAATTCATAGACAGCTGAATGATATTTCAGGCAAATTTTGCAAGTGATATTGATCTTAAGTCAAGGAAGCCAGATATGAAAGTTTACTTCAAAGCCTTTTTCTTTCCTTTTTGGAAAGTAAGACGTTAAAGAGGGTTAAAACTGCCTTGTACTACCTTTGCAGTACCTCTGTTGGTAGGTAGTACAATTCAGCCATAGCCATGTTTTTGTAGGCTTCACAGAAGTAAGAACGTTTCCTTTCCAAACAAAACCTTGCACTTCCACTCTTATAGGAGGTTCCTAATGAGAATAAACATAGAGTGAAGACTGTGTGTGCGTTTTGCCCAGCCAGGATGTTGTGGTTAATTTTGGGACAAGGTAGCATCTGTGATGGCAGCAGAGACAGCAGCATGGGCGCTGTGCTTCTGCTGAATTTCAGAGAAAAAGATCCAGTGGTACCAGGTGTGACAATCGTTAGTAGCAGCAATTGCCAGTAATTAATTATTCCACGTGCTTTGTTAGCTTTATTTCTTTAACAGGTGTAGCTCAAATAGAACTATAATCTCTGTGTGCCTTCAGTCCCTCTAATAACTCTTCTGGCTGTTAGAAGATTTAAAATAAAATTGGCAGCAGAGGTCTCCCAGGTGAGCAGTTTCTACACAATTTCTGGAAGTAAGGAAGCCAGGTAGAACAGAGCTTTAAACCTGCACACCAGAGAGTTCACAGCAACACTTACCTCAGGCTGGAAATTGATGCAGGAAATAGGGCCTCCCTGGTTTTGTTGCTTGCAGAGCTACTGGTCCAGTTTTCAATAGTTATTTAATACCTGAACCCAGTACCATTCTATTTGGAATGAGACTGGGGAGCCCAAGGTAGCTTCAATCTGTATTTTGTATTATAATGACAGATTTTCAAGGAAATATTTGTTACTCAACAACAGTTCTTTGGGTACAAAACAAATGAATGGAATTGAAAGTATACTTAAATTGCTGCATTATTTGAAATAGCTGGAAAAATACTTAATGCATTTTTGGTGTGCTGCATACTGTGTAGCGGAATTACTGAAAAACTTCACAGGTTTTTGTCAATATTCATGCAACAGAGCAGAGGACTATTCTTCTGCACCAAAGAAATGCTCTCTATTTTGAGCTTTGCACACTTCTGCAGTTCCTTAAGAATGGAATCATCACTCTGTTCAGTCTGATAAATCATGGCTGTCATGTGACAGCAATGCAAAAGTCTGCAGTGTGGCACAAGTCAGATTATGTGGTCAAAGTTTACTTTATGAACAAACTGGCTGCATGGTTTTACTTTTCCTTATGCGCTACCTGTGGACAAAAGCTGTATATTTTAAATAGATAATTCCTTGTGTTCAAAACATTAGTTAAAAGAAATATGTTCTTTCATTCATATTCCCAACTTGCATCCAACTATTTTGCCGCATAGTTTGATCACAGTTTGAGTAAGATACTTTGATGTTAATTTAAAAATTGGTGTCAGTACTAACACAAAAACGACTTTAGGAAGGCATCCTTGTTCTGCTGTGTCACATCAAGCTGCCTTTTTCAGGTAGGACACGTTCTGTGTGTATGTACACAGCCTGTGGTTTCTGTGAAGTCCTCCTGAAAGGAGACACTCAAGCTTCTAGTACTCAAAGTCCTGTGCCTGTTGATAGAACAGATTGATCCATGAGAGAGAACTGCAGTTTCTCTAACTAGTGTAACAGAATGGGTTAGTTTTTGTCTTGGAGGAACCATCTCCAAATACAAGTATTTAACTCAGGATTTATTTCATTTCTGTTCTCCTTCAAAGTGCCAGTAAGAGGCTGTTTTATAGTGATGGATTTTATGAAGCGGTAACCACTATTTTTTAAAATATGAACTGGTTTACAATTGCAGTGTGGGAACTTCTTTCAATCACTGCAGTCCCTGGCTGCATTCACACCAATGATTAGAGCTGTAGGGTTCCAGATTGTATCACCAGTTGCCAGGTTTTGAAGGTAAACCTGGACAACTTCCCATGGGTATGCTTAGTTTAGTAAGGAAAAAGTAATATTGAAAAGATGCTGTCAAATAATTATAGGACAAGTTTAATTTCAGGTTATAAGAAGTCGATCTTACTGCCTTTTGCACTTGTGGGGGTTTATCCTTGATGGTGCCAGTGCATCAAAACAGAAACTGGCACCAAAGTAAGTTATTGGAGTGGGACTGTACCCTTAGGTAAAGTTAACGTGCACAGCAGATTGCAGGATCAGAGATCAAGATGATAGTAACTTTCATGCTAGAAATTGAGTGAGTAAACACTATTACTTATGCATGTGTTTTGTTCCCTTTACATTTAAACACATATTCTTTGAAAATGTAAAGGGTAGCTAGATATAGGATAGAAAATGCTCTCTGTTGTCATTTTGGATAGGCACTGCACAGAGCACTGGGTTTCATGCTGTGTCCTGTAAGTCAGTGGACCAAAGCCATGCACAGCCGAAATCAAGCCCTCGAGCTGGACTTCTGGCTAGCCTTGGCTTGTATCCGAGCCCCACAGCTCAGTGGGCTACTTCTGTAGAGATCATCACTAACTGCATTTAAGGCTGTGTTGACTGCTGTGGCCAAGGCTGGGGTTTTGTTTTGATTTTTCTTGACTGTAGTATTAGGTAATGTTATAGAGCGTGGTTGGAGAATGCTGAGGAAGTAAATACTCAGACTGGAAGAATTTCTGTTTTAGCCTCTTGAACACTGTTAGTTATTAGTAGGGAATTGGATAACTTCTTTTGCTAACCTGGCTGTATTTTATCTTTGTGTTTTTGGAAGGCAAATCCTTTTATAGTAGTGTTACATGAGACTTCAATAAGTATCAGTATTGACTGCACCTATATCTTAAATGTTTATGTAAATTTTGAATTCTCATGGTGCTACTGAACATCAAATAATTTGTCTTTCAACTTGTCATTTCAGGGAGATTAAAAACTTCTATGGCTTAAGATGTTTCTGTGGTTTTCTTCACACCAGAAGTCTAGAGATGTCTGGGAAAAATAAATGATTCTTCAGAAGTGATGAACCCTTTTAATTGAAATTTTAGGGTTTTCTAGATCAGGCTTACAAGAACGAATAACTTTATTTAATTCCATTGACAGTGAAGTTGAGTAAACACACCCACATAAGTAAATCTTTCTAGATCAGGGCCTTTAACTTTGTTTTGGAGAAACTTCCAGGAGAATTTTGTGGCATTAATCACACATTTGAACTCAGTCTTCGTACTAGAGGAGTTTGATTTAGTAGGGTTAAGTTCCTTTGCATATGCCCAAATCACTCTCTAGTGTTGCAGAACTGAGGCAGTAGTAGTGTTTCATTCATTATATGAATTATGGAGTATAAATGCAGTCAGGCCTCAGGTATGCTTCCCAGAACTGACAGCCCCTGTAGAAAAGAAGGGTCGGAGTGGAGGATGGTGTTCATGTTCTAAATGTTTGCCATAGTTCAGGCAAACATTTTGATGGTGCATGCAAACTTCAGAAATAAAATAAAGTATCTGGGCTAAAGGTTTTGAAATTTTCAACCCCACATAATGGCCTCACGATTGTAAGAAAAGGCAGTGCTTGTGCGAGGTATTTAAAGAGTAATTAGAGGGTGCTATGGATCTCTTGTGTATTGCAATTGTATAGCATTATAACTGTTTTGGCAGTCAGCCAGGAAAGGGAGACGTAAAACAAATTGATAGTGAACAATCCAGTTTTAATAAATGATTTTAAGTATGGCTAGATAACAACATTAATATTTATGCTTGAAGTGTGACAAAGAAAAAACAGGTCTCAGTCGTTACGTGTATCTTCTTGCTTTTCAAGAACATTTTATTGGAAACTAAAATCATGACTGACCCTTGTAACCACAGAAGAGTAGAAGAAAAACCCTTCAAAGTCTTTCTCTTCCCTTATATACTCTTCTTGTTTCTGTTCAACATAAATGCTTTATTTTGCCAGTAATAGTACCCCAAAGTCCAAAAGCTAGAAGACTGCACCAAAGACAGCGTGGCCATGGGCTTTCCTAATCCTTAGGCTCCCTTCCTGAGCATCCAGTATTGCCCAGCATTTCAGATGGTGGGGGCCCATTATGAACTTCTGGTCTGACTCAGGTGTTTGGGCTTGATGGGCTTTTGGTCTAATTCAGAAAAACTGGCCTTTCAATAGGCTATACATAACAATGTTTTTAGGGTTTTTAAAGTATGCTTCACTGAAAAATGAATATAGAATTAACATTCAGAAAAATTCTTGTTTTCAAAGTGCACATTTATCTCAAATTAGCATTTGTTTGCCAAACTTGGGAAATAAAACATTATCAAGACTGAGATTGAGGGAGGAAATTTAAAAATAAATACAAAACTTCTGTATTTCATTGTAAAGTGTTAAAAAGAAATCCCAGTTAGTCATACATCTTTTTAGTTCTCTTGAACCTCCTTTCTTCGCCTTGATTTTGATCTGTTTTTCTGGAGGTCTGTTTGAGATTAATTACTGATTCCCAAACTGATGTCTTCAGAAGAAAATTAACAGAAAAAATATGTAGTGCTTCAGTTAGAAGTTGATCAGACTTAGTCTGTGAAAAACACAGAGTAAAGTGTGACATTTATGTCTGAAATCTGTGTAAAACGGGTCTCCAAACATCTTAAAAATTACAGATCTGCACCAAACCTAGTAGCAAAGTTCACATTTTAAAAATCTGTAAAGACACAGCATTTATAATCATGTGGAGACTAAGCAAGGGTGAGATGAAATGGGAGGAAAGTGTATGGTGATAAAAGCAAGTGGTTTGCATCTTTCTTCCTGTACCTTGTTGAGCTGAAAACAGAACATGCCAGCAGAATCTTTTGCGATTTGTGGTGTTTTGTTGATAGCAGTATTTAATGTTTGTGACCAGCTCCGATTGCGATAGTTCAGTTAAAATGCTCCACATTTCCTTAGAGATGTGAACTTGCAGGGATGCTCTGATGAAGCTGTGAACATACTTAGTAATGCATCCTATGAGCTCCTAGGCAATCTCTCCTAACAGAAAATCCTGCAATACTTTAGTGACAGGTGAACGTGAAAATACAGATTTTTCTCTTATTTTTTCCTAATGCAAATTTACGCAAGGCTTAAATGGGTTCTGCAAGGCAAAGCCCATTCTGTGCTCCGTGTTATGACTAGCCCAGGTGAGTTGTGTATCATTCTTAAAAGAAGGCTGTCCCTTACTGAATGGGACAGAAGACTTGTAGTTTTCTAGATTGTTTGGTGCTTTTTATCCTAAATCTTAACAAAGCTTCTCTTTGATGCACATGTTCTTTAACTGAAGCCTCTGAAAGAGCAGTTGTTATAAATCAGACTGGAAGTCTATCTAGGCAAATATCTGTTATCTTGATGTCTTTGGGTTTTTTTTTTCAATCCACTCCATTCAGGATAAATTCTTAATGCCGCAAGTAAAAGTTCTTGGAAGTTTAGGTAGAGTCTAGTTTTCAGAACAGGTTCTTTGAGCAACAAATGGTACTTCTCATTCTGCCTGTTCTAAATAAAAAGTATCCAAGTTTTTTCCAGCAGCAATGTCTTAAGTGTGCTCTCCGGCTTCTGAGACATTTGATATATGGGAATTTTGCCAAAGGATGTTCTTTGGTTTTGTTTTTTTGGGATTCCCCCTGCCATATATTTTAGAATAGAAGTTGCATTATAGAATGACAAAGCCCTTAAAGCAAAGAGAGGATGGGTTTGTTTAGCTGATACTGGTGTTAAATATTTGTTTAATGGATGATTAAAGGTTATAATAGCATTGGCCATAGCAGCTCATCCATAGCTAACTGAAAAACATTCACTGGGGAGAGAAAAAGAGTATATTAGTCTCACTATAGACAGCCATGTTGAATTCTATTTTCATAGTAAAGTTAAATATCAGAACACTTAGAGCATAAAGCAAAATACTATTCCTTTTAAAAACAATTACCCATGAAGGAAAGAGAAGGGAAGACAAGGATAATTCCTGAGATGTTACTACTAGTGAGTTGGGGAAATTTTCTTGAGTAATATTTGTTTTCTCAAGCGTGAGAAGTAGGCATTGTATTCACATTCTGTAGTTGGTGGGAAAAAGGGGGTTACGTGTATTTGTTTGGTGGGTTTTAAGGGGTTTTTTTTGGCTTTTGTTGTTGTTTTTCTGTGGTTCTAAGTGAGAGAGCAAAATGCAAGTACAAAATTTTAAGCTTCAGAACATACAAAAATTAAATGCTAAGTGTATATGGCTTTAGAGACTAGGATGCAGTAGTAATATGGTTACCTTTTTTTCCTTTACTTTCAATTACAATTCTGTACTGTATTCTAAGCACAGCTACACATTTAAAACACAATTCATAAATCATAGTGATTGAGGCTATTTAAAATGATAAGCTTTCAAAATATCTTGCTGAATAATTGCACATTATGTAATTTGCTAAAGATATCAATCTTTTTCATTTTAGGAACTATTTCTTAGCTTGTGCGCTGTAGAAACCGTAGAACTGATTGATTCAGGCTATCATAATGTACGTAAAATGAGACAAGTGTTAGTTTATAGATGAAAAATTATTTCCCTGGAAACGTTTGACTTGTTCATGCATAGTAGGTGTATTTAAATATTCTGGAATTCATTTGCATCGGTTATGAAATCTAGGGCTCTTTGATTACCTCCCCTTCCGTTTTGCTTAGGTCTGACATATCATCAGAATACTATTTAAATCTGGTGCATGCATGGTGAAATCATAGCCAAGTTAATACGTGACTTACATTAACAAGCATGACAGCTTTATTTTATATGGTTATTTTAAATTACTATTTTACCTCAGATTTACACTTGAGTTTCTTCGTTCTTTTCCCAGAGAAAGAGGTTGGCCTTACTAGTCAGTAAAATATATTGACTCTACATATTAGGTCTACACTAATCCTGTTAGCTTTTTGCTTGGGGCATGGATTTTCTGTGTGTATATTTAATTTAATAATAAAGTGTCTTAATAATTCTCTTAAGCTACATACATAATTATTTAAGTGATGAAAGTGCAATTTCTATGTAAGACATTTTTATTTCTTCCTACTTTGTTCTGTGGCATTTGAATGGAAATTCTGATTGAAATTCATATAAATAACCAGTGTTATATTTTAAAGTACAGGTTAATATGTTGCTTCCTAAATAAGGATATAAAGGGCAATAATTCTAATGCAAACCACATTTTGCTTTAAATCTGATAGATTTATTTACAAAAGAGAATATTAGCTTTAGTTTGTAAATAGTTTTTGGTCACCACAACCTCTAAGGCATTAGAATGGATAGATCCCATACTTCCAAGTTTTTGTTTTCTTTGAAAATAGAAACAAAAAAATCTCCTCTGTCATTTAACCTTGTCTTCCCTAGATATGTCTAAGATTCTAGTGAACCAGTACCTAGATAATATTGAGGGGTTGCTCTTTACACTTGCAACAGCTTATATTACTTTAGATATTTGGGTATTCAATTTGTTATTTCATGTGGTTATAAATTAGCTCTGCCAGTTCGGTGATTTAAATTTGTTTAAAGTTTTTGTGCCTAACAACATAGTTTGAATATGTTTTAAAATTCAGTATAGGTTATCCTAAAAGTAAATCTGTATATTTCTAGAAATTTCAATTTAAAATACTTCCTCCACTTTAAATATTAAAAAAATGCCATCAGAAGGGTAACATACTATTATAACTATAGATGATGTGGTCAGTCAGTGTATGACTTCATTTGACTTCATAGATCTGTTGTACTCTACTTTTGCTGTTACACAAATAGTTAGAAGTGAACATTGGTTACTGTATTATGTGCAGTACAGTGTAGCCAGGTAACCAGGTAATTTATGTGATGTAATCAAATAATATTTAGGCCAACAGAGTAACCTGCAAAAACTTTAGAGCCTGTCGATTTATCACAGCATATGAAGTTCTTGCGGAAACCCTGATTGCTCTGATGGAAAATTGAAACGTTTGCTAGTGTTACTGCAGCAGGATTTCTACAGCTTGGAAACCATGCCATGAAACTGTTGCTTCTCTTAAAATATTTCCTAGGTTTGATTGATTTTTACTTTTCCCTCGAGTTCCACTGAAACTGAAAGCCAAAGCAGATGCAGATAGTACAGTTTCACAGTCAGAATATCTGAGTGGGATCATTCTCTTTAAAAACATTGCCATGTAAAATAAGTTCTCACATGCTTTAAACTGCAATGGAAATGAGATTTTTTTCCTTTTTAAAAGGTTTTTTTCAGAGTAGTTTGTTTGTTTGTCTAGGGCATTTTTGGTTAATTAGGAAGGGGAAAATCTGAACCTGTTTTGATTCACAGATATTTTTGCATTGCTATTCTAGGATGTGATCCTTTTTCACACTGAAGTCAAGTGCAAAATTCCCCTTGACTTCAGGGAGAGCTGGATTAGCTTTACACAAAAGGACTAAATCGTCCTCTGGGGTAAGTGGAGGCAAATCTATTGAAGTAGACTTCATTAGAGTATAAAATGAAGACAAAAAAAGCGTTGCCTGCCTTAACAAGCAGTGAAATTGGATCTAGCTCAAACAGCTGCATTAATTTAGCAGTTGAATCAAAGATTTTTGCCCTTTTTCAATTAGATTGTAGTTACATTTGTACACTGCATTGAGCAGTGAACAACATATGTCACTTAACCTTGACTACAAATATTTTACAGAAACTAGAGTCTCTTTATGAACCTTTTTTTGTGGCATAAGAATTATCATGAGAAAACAAACGCTTGGTAAACGTTAAGCAAACTTTTGAGGAGTTTATCCTTAAGCAGATGAAAGGAATCTGTTTGAATTGCTGTTTAAATCTAGGCTTTATATGACAACTTCTGTGAGGTTTGGGGAGCCTTGTTTGTATTTTCAGCCTCAGGCTGGCATCTTGAGTGTCTTTATGTAGTCTTGCTGAGGTGAGAAGTGAGTAATTCATTTACACCAAAAATTGAACTGGATGTTATCTCATGTGTTTGCTGGTGGTGTCCGGAGTAATCCCACTGAGATCCACAGTAGACAGTAGTGCCTTTGGCGTCTTCCACTAATGCTTTACACGACAGTATCTGTTTTGTGTACACAAATGATAAAGAAATAATATTTGTCAAATGAACTCAAATGTAGTGATTACTGATGTAATACTCTGCTATACTTGTAAAATGTATCATTGGCACTCTTGTGTATCAAGTTTTTCTTCCAGTGCTCTTGGTATCTGTTGAAATAATGAATTAATCTAATTAATTCAACTGTGTGATTATTATGACCTAAGCACTTTCTGTATGGGTTTCTTGTGCTTCCTCTTTGAAATTTCATGAGGGGAAGGGGGATGGGAGTATTGTAATCTCCTTAGAATAATTTGAGAATGAGCCCTTAAATGCTGCCCCGCATTTCTTTATTAACATTTCAGAGGTGAAATAAAATCCGCTCTGTAGGAAGCTTCACAGAGCTCTTAGCTGTTTAGCATACATAGCTCTGGGAAAAAAACCCCCACAAATAACTGTTGGTGTTAAGGGTTAAGTAGTAAACTGAAATTCTCTGAAACACTTGAAATGCTAAATTTACAAAATGAGACACCAGAACTGTTTTAAGATTAGTCATAGTTAGGAAGCTTATTGAAGCACCGGCATCTTCCTGGATACATCCTGTACTTTTGTGTCTTCAGCCTGCTTCATCTATTCACGGTCCTGACTGCTTTATGGTTTTTAGAAACTCTTGCTGCAACTTCTTTGTGACTAAGACATATTGTCAATCAGTTCAGTCCTCCCCATGCCAGCCAACTGCCCCCTTAATGCAGCAATTCACTTGGATGAATAGTGCTCATACTTTGAGGAAACAATTGTCTGGGACAGAGAGAGTGCCAAGTTGATTTAACTTTGTATGGGTGTGAAGGAGTTTTTAAATGGGTGCTGTCAACTAGCATAGGCCCAGAGCATCAGCTGCTTGAAAATTGTTATGATCTGATTTGGATTACATCAAAATTTGTTCAAAATATTTTAGTCAATCACTGGGCTGCAGAGAGCATTAGTACTGCAGAAGTGGTTGTCAGACAATTGTCCGTGGTCTGTTGGAACTGTAGCGGATGTGTCCTGGCTGAATGTACAACAGGGCTTTTAAAATGGACTCCTTTTTGGCAGCGCATCGCTAAATTGGTGAAAGAACACAGGATTTATGTTGTAATCTGCTCTTCCAGTTCCATTTAATGCCACAGCGTGTGTTTGAAACACTTAGTTGGGTGTATAATACAGTGTAAAACCACAACTGTAGCCTGTCATTACTGTAGTGCCTACAGAGCTGAGCTACCATTTAGCCAAGCCAGCTACTTGGGTTATACATTACCTGAAATTGTTTAAAAGTGGACAGAATTTATGAAAATTGCATCACTTCTTTGCTGACTAAAAATTTTTGATGCATTTTTAGTTTTAATGGAGGTTGAAAGGATGCTTACCTTTTAGGTACACCATCACTTGAGTGCAGAGGGTTTAGTGCTGTGCTTTCTTCCATTCTTGATAGTGTAAGGATGGACCTTTCCTAAGCATAATTTGGGCCCTGATATTTCTTCACTGCACTTCTGAAGAGAAGACAGAGGGTGAAAAAAATTAAGAAAAAAACATGTGGAGAAGATGCTCCCTGAAATTCCTCATGTTTCTTTTTCCAGAGAGGCCAGGAAATCTGAGAAAATAAGTTATTTCTGTCAAGAGCCTGACAAAATATGGTTATTATCCGAAATGTGTAGAAAGGATGCTGTTAACAAAATACCCAGTTTAGAGGAGAGAAAACTTCTTTTTGGCATGGCAGTAAGTAGTGAGTATATTTGGGGGCAGGGAGGGTGTTTTTCTTGCTTTTCTGAGGTCATTAGGCCATTACAGCTGCAAAAACATTGCTACTGGCTTACATACATTTGTGGAGGAAAAAAAGAAGCATTGTTATTTCAGTGCCTGGCTGGAATAACTAGTTTGTTAAGCAGTGCTGTGAGATTGTTATTGTTTTAGGGACATCTCCATTAGGAGGTGTATTGTAGACATCAAAAGAAAAAAAACAAAACAAAAGCTTAGATCGGAGAAGATGAAGAACAGGAGCCAGAATAACTTTCAAATATTAAAGACATTGATTTGCATCTGTCAGCATGGCATGGAGAAGAAATCATGCTTAACCACCTTGTGTGATGAGATTGACTCAGGGTAGATGAGAGAAGAGCAGTGAACATGGTTTATCTTGACTTCAGTCAGGTTTTCAGCATGGTCTCCCATAGCATCCTTATAAACTAACTAATCAAGTGCATGCCAGGTGGGTGAACAGTGAAAACGACTGGAAACTGTCTGACCTGATGGGCTCAAAGGGTTGGCATCAGTGGCACAATGTCACGAGTGGCTTGAAAGCTGGTGACCAGTCACAAGCAGTGTACTCTGGGGCTCAGTACTAGAGACAGTCCTGTTCAACACCTTTGCTACTGGCCTGGGGGTCACACAGAGCTGCACCCTCAGCAAGCTTGCGGGAGGAACTGATAGACCAGAGAGGGTGTGCTGATATCCAGAGGGACATTGACATCAATTGTTTGATGGGAACCTCCAGAAATTCAGTAAAGGAAAATTCAGTGGTCCTGGGGAGGAACAGGTCCAGGATCCAGTATGTGGTAGGGTCCAATCAGCTGAAAAGAAAGTGCAGAAAAGGACCCAGGGGTCCTGGTGGCGAAGATGTATGTGAGCCATCAATGTGCAGTTGCAACACAGAAGGCCAGAAGTGTTCTGGATGCATTAGGAAAAGTTACCAGCAGATCAAGGTGGTGATCCTTTCCCCCTTACTCACCACTGGTAAGGCCACGCTTCGAGTGCTGTGTGCTTCTGGGCTCCCCAGTACAAGAGAGACATGGACATACTGGAGAGAGTCCAACAAAGGGCCACTAAGATGACTAAGGGTCTGGAGAATTCCTCTTATGAGGAGAAGCTGAGACAGCTAGGATTGCTCAGCCTGGAGAAAAGAATGCTTGGGGCCACCCTGTGTGTAAATAACCTAATGGGGTAGAATAAAGAGGATAGAGACGGGCTGCTCTCAGTAGTTTCCACTGATAGCGCATGAAGTAATGGGCACAAATTGTAATACAGGAAATTCCATTGAAACATCAGAAAAAAAGAGAGGTTTTTTATGTTGAGGGTGATAGATCACTGGAACAGGTGGTCCAAAAAATGTGGATTCTCCATCCTTGGCAATAACTCAAAACCCAGCTGGACACAGCCCTGAGCAACTCGCTGTCATTGACATGCTTGGAGCAGGGGGGCTGGGCTAGGCATCCTCCAAATGTCCCTTCCAGTTTCAGCTGTTCTGTGATTTTCATTAAATTACTTAAGAGGGCCAAACCAATAAGTGTGGCAGTTGAAATGAAACTAAATACAGGTGTTGAAAAGCATAATATTTTTGTTTGTATTCACAGACAAGTTTTTGTTTGTTTGTTCCTCCCAGCTTTCTTATGACAGCTTGGGAAGAGGGGAGAGAACTCTGCAACTGCATTGTTCTCTTGAGTGTCTTAGCTTTCTGCTATTAATATCAAGGCTGTGTATGGCTTTATTGTCAGCTGTGTCCTCTCACTCCTGCAGCAGCAGCAGTGAGGCTACTGTTTACTTTGCTGCTACCCAGAATACTGAGCAGCACCAGAGGCTTTAAGACATGGGAAAGTTTTCATCTCATATCTGGAAAGGTGTTTTTTCAAAATCTGTAATTAGGATAAATTTTTTTCCTTCTTAATGCTGTAAAAACATAGGGTGTGAACACTATGCTTGCTCCAATGGTCTTTTTACCAATCTTGATGGTGTTTTTTTGTTTTCTCCTTACATTTGATTTAAACGTACTGAATTGATTCGCCCATGCTGCTCTTCTGTTGGTATTAGAGCTACAAGCTTCTATTAGACTGATGCAAAATACGGAGGTGAAAAAGGAGATGAAACAGTTGCATATGGATTTAAACACACTGTTATGTGTAACTGTAACATCCTGCTAGTAGAAATACGGTCACAATGAACCTGGCATGTGAGCTTGCACAGAAAAGCACTGGATCAGTTTGTAAGACTAATTTTCAACTCTTTGTCTTTGCATATGTGAGTTAGAGAGGAAAGTTGGCACTGTATTGAAGAAAATTTGTGTGACTTTAAACCTGAAACTTAGATGGCTTTAAAACTTTGTGTTGTAAAACTTCAACTTCATACAAAATTGGTGAGCCTAAAAATACTTGTGTACATTATTTTAGTCCTTATCTCAAGTAGCCTGCTTGTTGGTTGTAATTTTCACAGAAATTCTCAATCCCAGAAAGATGTTAAAAGTCTTACTTCTCTTTAAATGCTATCTCATTTGCAAATGAATAAGTGTGTCTTCACAAGCTCATTTGTTTTCTGGTAATTAGGACAGCTATTACATAGTTGAATGGCTACTGTTGCACATATTTATGGAACTATTATTTACAGACTGGAAAGATGGGAGAAACTTTTTGATGCAATTAAATGTTTGTAGTATTACTGTTACAGTAAATTTTTATCATGTACTGATCTTCCTAAAGATAATGTTTAAACCTTCTGTGGAAAAAGTGAAAACCACTTCCATGTCTTTAGAGGCCTGTTTTGCACTTTAGAAGGACAGCTTTCCAAACAGCAAGCAAGCAAGGATCATTGTACTGTAGACAGTAAGCAGCAAATACAACACCTAGCTAAGATATAAATTCGCGTGTGTGTGATGTATACTGTCCTAATCTGTGTGTGACGCTATTTTTAAAAAAGGCTTCAGGACAGATCTGGGGAACTACAGATTACTAAGCCTGACATCTGTTCCAAGTAAATCAGAAAATAATAATAATGAAAATAACGTGGATAAATATGCTGTATTGAGGAAGAATTAGAAGCCTGCTGTGAAGGGATCTCATGTTTTGCAAACTTGCTGGGGGTTTTTTGAAGGCAAGTACGTGAATAAGCAAGATCTGACAGAAGCAGTTTCCTTGGATGTCCAACAAGCATTTTACAAGGACCACCACCAAAGAATTTTGAAGAAACCAAGCAGTCACAGGATAAAGGGAAAGGATTTTATGTGGTTAAATTAATGACTAAAATATAAGAGAAGAGTTGGAGTAAATAGAGACAGGCTCCAGGTAATAATTCTCCAGGGTTATGTTAATGGAGCATGTGCAAGTTAATAAGGTGTATAGAAGAAAAGTGAGCTCACAGACTTCACTGATAGGCAGCAGATGCAAAGGCAGACCTTAGCATTACACAGGGACCTGACATTGCTCAGCAACCAGACATTAAAATGGTACATGAAATTTCCCATAAATTGCTTCATGCGTCCTATTTGGAGGTGGGGAAGAACAAGCTTGCCTTCTCATCTAAAAAGATGAGTTCAAAGCTGACTATTGCCACTAGAAATGGTTAGGAAAGAAAGGGAGAATAATGATTATAACTTTTAAGAAATTTAATCATCTTAGGCCATTTTGCCCTGCTTACACCTATCCCTGCCATTGCTGTAAAAAGAACATAGTTGAAGTTTCAAGGAAGAGAAAATTTGAACTATGGAAAAATTTCTGTAAGAGGAGCAGCATGAATTTTGAGATAGAAAAGGTGACCAAAACTGGTCAAAAGGTGACCAAAACTGGTGTGGCAGCATCCTGTTAAATGTTCAGCAGCTAATGGGGGTGTTTATTCACTGTCTTTTTTTAGTGCACACACGCTAAGAGGTATCTAATGAAAATAGCAGCTGATGAATTGAAAACAGACAAAAGGAGGTGGATCCCAACAGAACGTGTAATTATGCTATAGAATTTCTTGCCTCAGGAATTTAAGGAGTCTAAACATTACATCAGTGTAGAGGGAAACTGCTGTTTCGTGGAAGAATCATCAAATACCTACCTATTCTTGTTCAGGAAATCCTGCTTCTGCAGACTGTTGGGGGATCAAGGAATATTGTTGAGAAACACTGCTGTGTATTTGTTGTGTTATTGCATGCTCCACTCTTGGCTGCTGTTAGTGAGAGGCTATTTGAATGGACATGGACCTCTGGATTTTGCTTAGTACAGCCATTACTTTGTTTCAAAGCCTGCCTATTTTTTATTTTTATTTCTCTGTTACTAGTTTTCCAGAATCCTTTCTAACAGTAGTACTCAAACTTTGGCCCATACTGGGGTGCTAAGATATTTAATGAGGGTTTTAAATCCACTGGTTACATATTCTTTTCTTTGTGAGACCTTGTGCGTGCCACCAAAATATAAAATCTGATCATGTTCAGACGAGGGATAGGACTGCAGGTACATGTCAGTCAATGGCTTAATTTCATAAGACTTTATCCTCTTACTGGTGCATAGAACATTTGGTCATGTAATGAATGTTCTAAGGAAGAGGTGGTTTTGAGTGTGTATGGGTCAAACAAATGCATGGCCTGGGCTGACTGTAGGCAGATTATTTCTGCTCTGCCTTCTGACTCCTTTGCAGTGATTTTGTATTGCACTTCCTCCTCCAGACATGTCTGTTGGTAAAAATATACTTCTCTGTGTCTATAATGACTATTGAAATAATCAAGAGATCTTGCTACTTGTAAATTAGGAAGTAATACTGTGTTGGATGGCAATATTCCATTTGAGAATCTTCACACTATTTGAAACAAGAGACTGCTATTTGGTATAGCTGCCCTGTTCCTTTTGTGAAGGTGGCAACACTGCAAATAACAGGTTTTAACTGTTTGGTTCAATCATAATAGATTTTGATTTACTATGCTATACTAGTTTACTGTGTAACAGATTATTAGATCTTAAGTTCCTGCTTTCTTGAGAAACATTTTTGAAGTTTAGGCTGAGGGTAAGGAATTAATAGACTTCATAAAATATTTTCATCCAGTTCCACGTGATTTTCTGAAGATATGGATTTCCTGATAATTTTCCTTATGTAGTTGACTTACTTTAAAATAATTATTTCATATTCAACAGATACCAAGATTTATACAAATATGCCAGAAGTATGTGTAATTTTATTTGAAAGGTAGGTTTATTTTTCTGTGGACAAACATCTGTCTCTTGTGCAGGGGGAAAATAGTGGGTGCTGATATTTACATACAACTTAATCTAATGCCAGTCGCTAATTTGTGGCAGTGCTGCTTCTCACCCTGTTGAAGGACAACTTTTCTAGCCTGATTTTTTGAGTCAGTGGAAGGAGATGACCATTAGGCATGCCATG
The DNA here is from genome assembly GCA_013396995.1 of Dicaeum eximium. Lineage (NCBI taxonomy): Eukaryota > Metazoa > Chordata > Aves > Passeriformes > Dicaeidae > Dicaeum > Dicaeum eximium. The sequence goes on from VWZP01009260.1 coordinate 664,701, forward strand.
CCACTTAAACTTGTGCATTAGCTATCAGGAGACAGGTTGGTTAACGCCAGCTTTGGCTGCCTGTACATGAGCTGGTTCTGTAGGCTCCTCTTACAGTCAGTGGAGAGAAATAAGCACTTTCACTGCATGATTCATCTCACCCCCAGATGGATGTCTAAATTTGGAAGATGAATTCCACCTGAAGTCCATTACCAAATATAAATGTCATTAGTTTAAACTAGGGAATTATTTTTAAAGGACATTAGCTTGACTGGCACAACAATTGAGTAGAAGTCTTTTGTTTTCTTACATGAATTGCATTTCAGAGGTTTAAAATCAGCACTCTGTAGCCTGTTTCATATTTTGTGTTGTTTGGAGCTGCTGTGCATTTACAGCAGGTTTGAAAGTTAAAAGTCAGATACATTCACATTGCCTAATTTCTAAATATCTAACTGCCAGGCTGTCTGACTCTTCCTAACAACTGGTATGATTGCTGGAGTAAGGAGATGACAAGAGGGTTATGTGCCTTGCTCTTCTGATTATGCTAGTCCCTGTTGTCAGAAAGATGTCTTTCTGCTTGGAACGTTCTGCTAAATATTAGGAATTTTAAAAAAAAAAAAATTGATGTCCTTAAAATCATTGCTTCTCTACAGGAGCCTGTGTCTCTACAATGGTTACACACAAAATCTGTGTGAGATGACCCAGCCTTCAAATTTTCAGGTACAAAAGATAGGCAGTGCAATACCTTTTTTGTTTCTGTTTGTCTGGAACAGACACTTGGTATGACTGGTATCCTTTTAAAGTACTTTTCATGCTGTGCCATGCTCACACACGCACACAACGCGCCCCCCCCCCCCC
>VWZP01009260.1:665642-712764 GCA_013396995.1 Dicaeum eximium
GAACTCTGCTTTTTGTATCATGATTTGTGCCAACTTTTTCCTCGCGATTACACTGATCAAGTCCTGCCATCAGATTCTATCCTAATAACCTGTATCAAATATAAAGAATTACTACAATCCCATTGCTATTGTACCACTTCTATTTTTCTATACTTCCATTTACTATTCTTATGTCCAGTTATACATCAAGGATGGTAGAATTCTGTCAGATCTGCTGGGTTTGGGGGTATTTTTGCATTTAAATTAGCATTTTTAGTTCCTACATCAGCCTGAAGGTTCTAGAAAAGTAGTCTGGGGGTTACAAAATAACTCACAAGAACATTTGAGGTTATGTGTATAATAGAAAAGTGGATCCTTTGAACATCTTACTCCACCAGATAGAGCCATGGTAGGAGGGGGAGTTCCTCACAAGGAGCTTAGAGGAAATCAGTGGCTGGAAACTTGGACCCAAAAGGTTATTGGTGTTCCTAACTGAGAGAACTGGATGTTGTATGGGCTCCTTTCTTGTACTGACAAGGATGTAAAGCAGTTCTCAACTCTCTTAACAAAAACAGCAAAAGTCAGAAGTAGTAGCTATGTCAAGCTATGGAAAGATATGAGGGCAGGTAAAACACATCACAAGCCCTTAGCACTAGCAGAGAATTTATCAAATAGAAATTGCCAGGCACTTTCTGAAAAAAATATCCCCTCAAAGAGGGGACATAAAAAATCCCATTAGTCTCTACCAGTTGGGAGTGGCTGGATAAATCTTCCCATTCCTAGCCTGGCAGTTTAATGCTGGGTGTTGTGTGAGCAGAAAATGCAAACTTATTTTGTGTGATAAGGAGCAATTGCTGAGCTCTCCATTTGATGTTGAATAGGACTTTGCTTGGGGACAATATCCCTCCTTCCTGTTGAGTTACAACCAGTACTTGGTAGAAATATGAAGTGCTACCTACTGCTTCCCTGTAGACAGTTGCAAAGGGGTTACTCCCTTCTGTGTGTTTCTCCTTCCTTCTTACTGTGTATTTGGGGTTTAGTGTTGTATTGTGCAGATCTTACCTTAGATCAGTCACCTTAGAACTGTGCCACTCCTTTGGTGGCTGCAGGTACAGGTATTTACCTCGAATTCTGCTCAGGCTCAGAGTTATCCCTCTTAGTACTACTCTTTGTGAATAGCAGTAGATTCTGGTGAGCAGTCCACAGATTGTGCCAAACAGCTGAACCCATTTTTCAGCAGATCAATTTTGTGTTTAGTCCAAAAGACAGTGTTCAAAAATGTGCAAAATTAATTCTTAAAGCTAACCTGTGGAATCATACTATTGCATTGCATCCTGCTGGAAAGATGACGTTTAGAAGTATTAAGTTTATAAAGCTGGTAAGGACTTAAGGAATTTTGGAAGTTTAGGAGCTTAGCAAAGAAATGCCATTTCTGCTGGGTAGGGATGACATGTAACTTTCTCTCAGCTATATCTTCCTACTTCAGCTTATGAGAAGTGAGAAATACAAGTTTTTACACATCTGTAAACAATCAGTATAAGGAGAATTAAAACACTGAAATGAGTAAAAAAACTACATGAAAGGACTTAAAATATGTCTCCCCTACCTTCCAGAAGAATGGCAAGACTTTTTCCTTGTTTTATGGCATGATAAAATTATTACATAAATTATTTTAAAGGCTTATATTTTTTATTTTGTTTTCATAAATACTTGGGCTTATTGAAATTTTCAGTCAGAGGCTCAAATCTGCAGCAAAGTGGTTTTCAATTAAGCTGTTTTAATCATGCTGCTTATTTTTGAAGATCTGCAGTTCTGTCATCAAAATGTCTCTATCAGGCAAATTAGTTCTTTTTGAATAGTGTAAATTTGTTGTTTCCTTATTACTCATGACTGAAGTCATTCTGACCTGTGACCAAAATTTAAAAAACCTCATGCACGTTACTGAGGAGTAAGTTGTTTGGCGTGCATGCTTCTGCTAAATCCCTAACAACTTCCTTCCACCCTTCAATTTAACATTTAATTGAAATGGAAATTGTCCTTCCTTCTGGCACTACTTCTGGAGTAAAAAGAATATTGCTAAAAGCCCTGCTTACTGGTTATGAACAAGAAAATTTGTGACTAAACAGCAGTTAATTAGCCTGAAGAGAATTCTTAAACATACATTGTTTACTTCTGAAAACAAGGTCCCAGAGTGATTGAGAACACAAAACTTAAGCATTTAGAAGAACATTGCCTGAACTGGTCAATAAAAACTGAAGGGTGTCTTTGTGCTGTGGTGTACCCTTTTGGAAGTTAACAGTATTTACTTACATTAAATGCATCAAAATATTTCCTATTGCTCTTTCGTTATTAGTGGTTTGTTTCTCTTTTAAAGATAACTTTCAGCCCTCTAGTTGTTGTTCCAGCATCTCTTCTCTCCTTTACTCACCCTTCTCTTTTACTGTTTCACTTGGTATCCTTTACCATGGCTAAAACTTAACCAAAGTTATCTGTTGTGTTCTCTTTGCTCATGTTCAGGAAGTAGTGACTGATGTCTGTTGTTGACCAGTTCACGCTTGGAACATATATTAGAGGGAACTGTATCAGAGGGAAGGCCCATTGATTAATATGGAAAACCTTTTAAAAAGAGAAACAGAAAACTGATGTCATCTCTAAAATATCATTAGAAGACTTCAACATTGGTTTTGAGCTGTATGTTGATAAAGCTGCCCGTCACAGGAAACACTAAGATGGTTTCCCTCTGTTTCGCTCCATCAAATAAGAACACCCTCAGGAAAGATTTGTCTTCGACGTCTTTTGCAGAAATGCTTTTATGAACTGTGTTTAAAGCCCTTGCAGTGGCTTAAGTGGTAGAGTGAAAACCAGCAGAAGGTGAGTCGGAACAAAAGGAAACAGAGAATGGGAAGCAAACACTATGTGGTTCCACGTTACATGCCATCATTGCAGACTTGGTATGCTTGGTACAAGTCTCTGATTGCTAGTCTGGAGCTGGAAAGGGTTGAATATATTGATCCCTTAAGCAATTGAAACAACGTGAATGTAAGGGAAGGTAGTATCCTAGTTTTAGAAAGCAAAGAATGAATATTCTTTTTTTTTTTCAGTAGTGAGTTAATGAAATCACTAATGAAATGCCCACATTTGGAACAAAACTTTTCTGCTGGGGACAGTGGATACACCCACTTTGCAGGAACCAGCCCTTCTTTAGGACAAGTGGCTCTAGCTTACAAATAAGCCAGTCCTGCTTACAAAGACAGGAAGAATGTGAGTGCTTTCCTGTGGTGGTGTGCTTGCTGAGGTGCAGCAGATATATCTTCGTCCTGCAGAAGCAGGTGAACTTGGAAGGTAGAACTGCTGCATAGCTGAGATCCATGCACCTTGCAAAGCAGTGCCAAGTGGTTGCAGGGCAGATGATGAACAAGGCAATGCAGTACTGGAAGTAATCCTAAGAAACTCTGGATAGAGTAGTGATGAGACCTTTACTGTGTCCTTTTGTCTCCACTTTCAGATGAGTAATAGACTTTTGATTTTTTTTTTTTCCAAATTTGTCTTGCAGCTCCAGGATTATAGTTATCTGGATTAACTGAGAGTCATGTCTGTTTAATACAGAAAAATTATTTACTTTCAGCAAGAAGGATGTGCACCATGCATTTAGGATATGGAAAATTCTGTTCAAGAGCAGTGCTGAAAAAGACCTAAGAATCATAATGCTACTGACAAATAATAAAGATCTCACATGGGCCCAGAGAACATGATAATTTTCCACAAAGTCAAGTGCAAGGTCCTGCTGCTGGATCAGGGAAATCCCCAGTACCAATACAGACCAGAGGAGGAATTCGTTGAGAGCAGCCCTGCAAAGAAAGAGATGTTGGTGGATGAAAAATTAGGCATGAAGTGACCACATCCTGGACAGCATCAGAAGTGTGGCCAGTAGGTCAGGAGAGGTGATTCTGCCCCTCTGCTCTACTCTGGTGACACCCCACCTGGAGTGCTGCATCCAGCTCTGGGGTCCTGAACATAAGAACAGTGTAGAGCAGGTCCAGAGGAGACAACAAAGATGATCAGAGGGCCAGAGCACCTCTCCTATGAGGACAGGCTGAGAGAGTTGGGATTGTTCAGTCTGGAGAGGAAGTGGCTCCAGGAAGAGTTACTGTGGACTTTCAGTATATACATGGAGTGTGTTAGAAGCACGGAGAGAGACTTTTACCAGGACTTGTAGTGACAGATCAAGGGGTAGTGGTTTTAAACCAAAAGACTATAGCTTGGTATCAGATACAAGTGAGAAGTATTTCAGGATGAGGGTGGTGAGACACTGCAAGAAATCACTCAAGAGTTGTTGTGGATGCCCCATCCTTGGAAGTGTTCACAGCCAGGTTGCATGGGGCCCTGCACAACCTGAAAGATATCCCTGCTCCAGGGTCATTAGGGCTGGAACTAGATGATTTTTGAAGATCCTTCCCAATCCAAAACATTCTGTGATTGTATGAAAGAAGGATTAAGGAATATCCCCTACACTGAATGCCATGTCTGTTCCTAGTGATCACTGTTAAATGGGAGTTCCTGAAAAAACTGAGGGATCTTGGAGGAAATGAGGTGATTGAGTGACTGAAGAGCCACTTGGAGGAAATGAGGTGATTGAGTGACTGAAGAGCCACTTGATAGACTAGAGTCTAGTGGGACTGACTGCATGGATCTTGTCAAAGGGAAGATTTAAGCAAGCTGTGATCTTTCTTACACAGGAAACAGGAACAGGGTAGTGGCAGGGCTCCAAAGCCCTAGTGTTTTCTGCATGTTGGCATTAAATTCAGATGGGATGTGAAGCATGTACTTTTAGTGGTTACTGTGTTCAAAATGTAGGATTTGTCCAGACAGTGGGTGAGCTTTCCATAACAGTAATTTCAAATGAATTTGGGCATGTACATTCAAGACCATAAAAGAAAAAATTAATTTAGGGCAGCCCTATGGCCTCTATTGTACAAGATGCCTGACAAGCTAATTAAGATAATTTCTCCTGGTCTTCTTGCCTATGAACACTATTATGTCTGTCAGTAGAGAAACAATAGAACAGCACTAATGATAGCTATTAGGGTAATAATTCTTGTTTCCTTTTCATGAGGGTGTTATTTAGCAGGTGTCTTTTTTTTGTTTGTTTTGAATTTCTTTACAATTTAATTGTACTTTTCACTTTTTTTTATGTACAAAGGAAAAACACTATTGATTAAAGCAATTGATTAATGAAGAACAATGTACATGTGTGTTGATAATTGTTTATACATACTTTCACATTTTGTTTTAATCCAACGGTTGATATTTCCCAGCTGTCTTCTTGAAATCCTGTTGTTCAGCAAAGAGCTAATTGTTAAAGGAGAGCTGGGTATATGGTCCTTGAATAAATGAGCTGCAACATTTTGTCAATAATTGTAATTAAACACTTTAATTACTGATTTTTCTTAACATGGTAATCATGTCGAGTTTATTAGGATAAAACAGTATTGAGAATAAAGGAGAATTTGCTTTCAGCTTAGGCTGATGTTTGGCAAAGCATAGATGGGAAATTCATGTCTGCAAAACAGGAATGTGCAAGTGTAAAGTACAGTGTATCAAACACATAGCAAATAAATAACATTTTAAGTTCCATGAGATTTCTTATCAGTGACCCTGTGCTATAATTTGGGTGGATATAACATTATGGGGTCTTTCATTGATTTATCTCTTTAAGTTGCTGCAACTGTTCCTTTCCTTTATATTTCTAAGTTGACTGATGAAGTTGTAAGAGGATTCTTGCTGGTCCTGAATTCCTCTGTCATCTTAAAGTATGCCCAGATGACAAGACAAAAATGATTCATAAGAATTTCAGTATCTCTGAGTTTTGGGGAGCTTGCAAATGTTGTAGTCCATTTTTCATATATAGTTCATAGTTGAACATTGAAAGAAATTGCTTCTTAAATTATCTTTTCAGAGCAAAAATGCAATTTGTTCTTCTACCATGTAAGTTTTATGTTGCTTTTTCTGTAAGACAGATATCCCTTGGGAAGGTGTTTTGCATGCTTCATGCTGTGAGACACAGAAAACCAATGTTAGTTTACTTCAGTAAACAAAATTTAAAAGTGGCTTTTAAAATAACTTGGATACTTTTTTTTAATTTTTAATATACTTACACAGAGTGTCTGAAAACTGATTGTATGAAAATGGTCTATGACACAAGGCATAGGTTTGTTGTTTTCTACATAAAATTCAATTAAAACAAAATATTTCTATTTATAAATTGATTCCTACATCCTGTCTAAAATATCCTGGATATCTTTGACAAGGTATGACATGCCTTATAATCTGAACAATCTTTTGGCCAGACTATTTAAATACACTGAACTTCTAGCTTTTAAGATACTTGTAATTATTTGCAAGATAATAAAAATAACCATTACACTATTAAAACAACCCAGCAGAATTGTTCTTTTCTGCATTTATTTATTGACTATTTACTTAAATGTTCAAGACAATAGAGCAGCAGTAATATTGTCTAGACAATATATTGGTTGTTTTGTCTGTGATATCATCTGTTGTCAGAGAAAAATATCTTTGTGATAAGCGCTTGAAATTGTATGGCTAGACATTGTAACTCTAAACTTTAAAAATGGTCTCATGTGTATGTATTATATATTTCATCACATAAAAGTGCTTTTGCAATTCTGATATTTCAGTTATCTCTCCCTTGTGATCTTGACTGCTGGAATAAAGAAAATTAATCCACCAGTGTAATGTATTTCGCATCGTCTGCCTTTTTACCCTTTCTGAAGGTGAAAAATATGTTGACTTCACTCAAAATTCAGTATACATCCTGAAAACAAACTTTCTTTATGTAGAAGCTCTATTTGGCAGTTTGTAGGGGTTTTAAAAATTGACTTTTACTATTTAACTCTGCCGTATTTTCCTGCTCTGCTTTGGAAGTTAGAAACAGCTCCCTCTCGATGTCAGTCAGGTACCCCAGCTGGGCTCTGTGCCTGCTGCAGGTGGGTTTGGGCTGTTAGGTATTTTTTTGCTTGGTGTTTCTTTTCCACACAGCAAGTTCTTTCTTTTGTGCTTTCCATTGTCTTGCACACAAGGTAGGCAGCTTCCAGCTGAAGTGGAGATTGCTCCTGTGAGCAGCTGGAAGACAAGGAGGTTGATGGTGGGAATGTGCTTTTTCAGATGTTGGGCAGTTTGGATGAGGAAGCCTTGTGCTGGTGTATCAGACTCAGGCCACTACAGTTACACTTGCAAGGTCTTAGTCCTGGCCTTGGCTGTGGCACTCACCTCCTGTGGGTTCTCCCAAGCCTTGTCTAGATCAGAATGTTTCTGATGTTTAAGTCAATATCCTTATAGTAATAACTACTTCTGTTTTCTTGGATAAGATTATTCTTACTTAAAGCAGTAAGCATAAAACAATTCAAGTGAAGACACACTAGAATGCAAATCCTGTGCAGATGTTGCATCAACATAAGTACATTAGTTCAAATTCATAAGCTGGGACATACCTGTTGGAGTTTTCTTCAGGTAGCTGAGTCGTTAGTCTTTGAGTGGAATTTCTGAGCTACAGGTTGGTGGAGGTCAGAGCAGTCTGCACTCACCCTGCTTGTCTCATGTTCCAAGGCATCTGCTGCTGATGGCTCTTCAGAAAAACAGACAGCCTTATTTTTTGTCACAGTCCTGACCCACGGTGAAGGTAGAACTCTTGGTTAGAGGCAAAGGCCACTGTTGAAGACAGAATAATAAACAAGGTCTTCTTTGACAAGAAGAAGAGTGTTTAAAATTACAGTAGGCTTGCTTTCTTCTACCTCTAGTCTGTCATTCTTGGCCACTTCTAGTCTGATTGGAGGAGCCACCTTTTCTCGCATATAACATCTGGTCAAAGATAACCTACTACCTTAGATACAGTAGGTGAAGCTGACTCTAAATAAGCACAAATTTATGAGTATGTATGTTTTGCAGAGCCAGCCACATATCATCCATGACATGGTCATTGTCTCCAGTATGCTCTTGGAGCCTTTGCCTGTCTCTAAAGTGTCCTTCACTTTAGAGGTGCACAGATCTGTACCTCTACCGATTCAGCTGTCCAGGTACAGAATGAGTGGGAGGAGATCCTACGTGTGTTTGTCCCACATAAAAGGAAGAATGTAACTGAGATGAAACATAGGGAGTGTTCACATCTCTCCTAACGTTGCCTCACTGATAACCCTTAATTCCACTTTTGTTTTTAGAACTTTTCATTGCCATAGTCAATTTTTCCTTCAACTTTGCAACCTAGCATCCAGTGGGATCCAACCTTGCAGTTGGATTGCTAGGGCCTGTTGTGCACTGGTATGAGGGCTGTACTGCCTGCTGGGGCAGTTCCACCTCCTGCCTGTTAGTTCCAACAAGGACAGTACATGCTTCTTCAGTAGAGAAGCCTTTGTCTGGGACGATCCAAATTGGAGGACTGTAAATCCCTAGACTCCTGCATAGGTAGGATGTTCAAAGCCTGATTAATCTGAGCAAATCTCCCATGTCTAAGCCATTCAAGCCTCACAGGAAACAAACTTCCCCTGAACTTCTTCCATTCCAAAAAAAAGTCAGGAAATCAGATCCTTACACTGGTTCCTCCAGTAGAAGGATCAATATCAATCATTAATTTACAGCAAATACAAAATTCTGAGCCCTGTAAAAAACACAAACCAGAATAGAAATATGTAATATTTCCAATATCTTTTGACTCTTAAATGCAAAATGTCCACCTAAAAAGCATTTTTATACTCAGCTTTTTCTCTGTATAGAATCCTCTGTTTGCTACAATGGGTTTGCTAGCTTTAGCTTTATTAGAAAACAATCTGGGTTCTGTTCTGCTGCTGTGAAATCAAAATCATTACCATAGCAGTCCCAGATTTTTTTAATATATTTGTATAGTCATGATCAAAGAAGCACTAGGTCTCTACAACCATTAGGATTTAAAAGTTTAGATTGCCTTAGTAATAAAGAGGATAGTTTTAAATATCTATTTTGGTGTATGGGCAAGCTGAGGTTTAATGGTACTGGTTTATAGTTATTTTTTGGTGTAGAACTCCACAAAGATGTGTGGTAAACATTGAAATTCAAGTAACATAGATGCTTGCTTCAGTGGGGGTTTTTGTAAAGCTTCCTTTATCTTCCCTTTTTGCTCCTTTTTAGATCGTTAATTGCAAGGTCATGTCGGTTGCACTTTAAATGCATAATGATGCAGACTCTCTAAGGCCTCATTACACTAATGTTGCTGCTAATTATAAAACTGAATACAGTAGAACATCATTCTTTGAAATGTCATGGATTGTTCATGGTAAAATAAGCAAACCCTGCAATTTATGACAGCTCATAAATGATAAATTATATCCCATGATAAAAACTGCATAATTTTTAAAAATTGCATGTACTCTGCAAAGAACACAGGGCAATTCTTTAGTTTACTGTCCTTTATAAACAAGGCAGGTTGTTTTGTAGACAAGAAAGCCCGCTCTTGTTTTCATACCAAAGCAGTGACCTGTTAAAGATAGACTGAATTAGCTGGATGTTATAGTATTGGCTAAAGACTTGTTAGCCTCTTTACTAGTGGTTTTCATTTTTTTCAGTGTGTGTCACATCTAATAAATGATTTTTCAATACCACCAGCTGAAACCAGCTGTTTGGCAGATGCTCTATGCTGTTTGTCCAGTGTACAAAAAGCCAGTATAGGTTCTGTGTCTCCGGTGACATATAGAACCAGCTCTATACTTGTTTGAGCAAATAGACAGCTGCCAGCTAATGGATCCATTAGCAAACTTCCCACAGAATATCCTGTCTTTATCACTGCATGAAATTTTAATAACTTTAAATCATTACTTTAGTTGAAAGTTAAGAAGACCTTTTTGTAAGACCTTTTTGTAAGGCATTTGTTTCACAGAAGTGGAGGCATGTCTTTTCTTGACAGAAACAATTTATTTTTTTATGCTAACACTGAGAAGGGAAGCTGGAAATCTTCAATGTTTTTTTCATCTTTTTATTAGCCATTTGTGAACCTCAAAGTATTTTTCTGTGTTAGGTAGCATGGGGAGTTACATTTTATTTGGAGGATTTTTTGTATGTTTTAGATAGGAAAATATTTGCAGTCTTGCCTTATCCTTCTGGAAAGAGACTTGATTTGCTTGTTCTAGCTTGACTTACTCTTTGTAATGAAATCACTTCCGTGATTTCAGCTCTTTTATAGCTGTATGAACAATTTCAGTAATCAAAAGTAATGAAATCAAAATGTTGCAAACTGCCCTTCCCTTAGTGATTTTCTTTTGCTATACCTCTTAGTTACGGTACAATACCCAGTTTATATGAGAGGTTGAAAAGAAAGGGAGTCCCTAGAGCATCTCTCCCTTTGTGGCACATTGAAACTGCTACATGTGACTGTCACTCCTGGCCTTACTCAAGATGAAGAATCTGGAAGGCAACTGGGACATGCTGCATTGTAACACAAGAGCAAGATCAGAGGAGTATTCAGTTGGTCCCAAAAGGAAATGCCCATTTTCTTGGGTATCATTTGTTTGGTTGTTTTATTGTTTTGCTTTTTATTTGTTTGTTTGCTTGTTTTTAATAGTGAATGGATTTTGTTATGAAATGCATTACAGCAAGTGAAAGAAACATGAGCCTCTCCCAGCCTTTTGGTTCTGGTTCAGGGTTTCAGATGCTAACACTTAGCCCTCAAAATCTTGGTGCTGATGGGCAGAGTGTGAGGGAAAGAGAATACAGGGTTTAGAGGCATTTGCAGGCAGCTTTGCTCTAAGGTATGTGGCTGGAACACAGTCTGTTTATCCACCCGAGTTGAAATCCCCTCTTTCAATGAAAACTTTTATCTAATCTTCCTTCATGCCAGTAGGAGACCTTCATTGAAGCACTCCTGACAATCCTGTGTCCCAAGGAGCCAAGGAGTAACTTCTGTAACTACCAACTGGAAGGAGCAAAGACACATCAGATAAACGAGTAGGTTCTTTGTGACACCCACCTCTCTGGGCTGGATGGACAAGGCTGCAGACACCCTGAGGGAATTTATCAGTATGCTAAGATAAAATGGCTTTAGGAGAAAAACTTGTTTTCTTGGTCCCATAGCTCATCCTTAAAGGAAAGCAGAAAAATGCCAACACAAAGTCTTTACTGGCCACACTTTTCAATTGTTGTTGAACTAAGCTTTCTTCATCATCTGGCACTCTGCTATAAAAAGGAGTTGGGAAGATAAGAGAGCAGCATTGACTTTCTTGGAGCTCTCATCTTGTCAGAGTGTTTATTAAGTGTTTTCTTCGTTGTCTGAGATGTTTGTAGAGTATTGCATGACAATTAACTGTTGCCCTTTATATGACTTCTCCAAAAAGCACAAATCCAGTGAGATGCGGCTAAAATCTCATTTGATTCCTACTTCCTGGAGTATTCTCATTCTTCTGTTGATTTTTGTGGGCATCCTGTTAACCTTCAACTGTCCTTAACAGTGATCATTTTAGCTTCTGTTTCTACTTGAAAACATTCTAACATAGATTTATTTTCATCTAGAAGGCAGAACAAGACAGCTGGGTTTATAATCCATGCCTTTCTGAATATGGTTTCCTGATAGATCTCCAGCAAGCTGACTGCCACCCTCTCCCACCCAAAATGTGTGGGCACAGTGATCAGAATCAATAGGTGAATGTTTGTTTCAAAGAAAGAACAAGATGCTGAAGTTACTCAAGTAGATTGGCTCAGACACCAATCTGGTGTGAAATAATGATCTAACTAGTGGGAAGTCAGTGACTTGTGAATAAGGTACCTTGGGCCAGCATTTCTTTAAATAGATGGACTTCTGCAGTGCAAATAGGAATTTCCCGTCTGAATCTATTTCTAAAGAGTTCAATGCATCAGAAAGAGAGCTGGTAGCTTTCTGTGGCAAAAATTTATTCCTTAATATGTTTTTGCTGGCCAGGCAAAGGTTGATAAAAATAGTTGTGAAGTTATTTCAGTTACATACGTTTTTGATAACAAATGTAGTACCAGAATAATCAAATCCAACATTGCACACCAGCTGCTTAGGGATTTTTTGTTCTTTATCCAGCAATTTATTATAAGACTAAGCAGTACTAAGTCGTTGGGGGTTTCCCCTCACAGGATGGGCCATCAGGGATTTTTTACTACTTGGTTTATGTCATCTTCCCTCCCCTCATGCCTCTACACAAATGCATATACAGAATAGGTGCAGTTCTCACCTCTTTGTTTTTTTTGCTTTTGAAAGCTAAGGAGTTTGCTCGATTTTCTTTTGTGGTTATGCAGTTATAAAAGTGGTTTATATTTTTGTCTGCTTATTTCTGAATGTCTTTCTCTTTGAAGTGCTGATTGAATCTCTGCTGTTAATCTCTTTAACCCCTGAAAGAAGATTACCTTAACAGTGAAGTGGCTGGGGAGGGGAGAAGCAAGGGAGAGGCTGATTCTGTTTTTCTAGAATGAATTCAGGTCTTCAGTAAGGGCTTTTTTGTGTGACAGTCAAGCCTACCAATAGTAAGTTCTTGCTGCTAACTCAGCCTTAGCGGGTGAGCACTGATGGGTGATAGTAGTTACCAGCCATTTGATCAAATCAGCAATTCCTTGGGCAGAATCCAGCAGTTTTACTGGACTTGGTAAATTGTTTACTATCTATTTTTTTATTACTTTTTTTTTTTAATCTTGAGGTCTTACCAGCCTGCTATAAGTTAGGCAAATGCCAGAAGGAAGGAAAAATATTTGTGATGGACATTTGGACAGATGTCTGTGTACTTAGCTCCCTTTTAATCACTTGATTAACATTAGTAGCGTGCTGGACTTTTGAATTGTGTGCTCAACTTCCAGCCAAAGGCAAGGAATCAGTGCTGCTAGAAAAGACGTTTTGGCAAAGGTGGTTGGATTTCTATTCAATGCTAGCAAAAAAACATTGATTCAGATTTTTTAAAAATAGTCAAGTAGGCCTCAGAGGAAGACAAGAATTCACAATAGGCAGCCACATGGCCAGAAGAAAGTGTTTTGAATTATAGTGTCTGAAGTGGCAGAGAAATTAAAAGGATGTGTTTCTGGATATTTTACTTTCATTGTTAATTAATAACTGGCTTTTCTATTGTAGATAGTAACGTGATTTTTGTGAAGTATTTAGGCACGTTGCATTCTTATGCACATATTTGAGCCTTGCTCTGTTAACATTTGTTCATAGTTAATAAGTTGGGAATAATAGTATAAGAAGTAAAAATAATTGAAAGGCTGTGCTTTGTGATGATTCATTATTCTGTGGAAAACCTTAAATGTGATTTGTAAAAGGGCAGTTATTTGACTTTGTTGCTGCTTGTTTCTGCATCAGTAATTGTATTACATTGCAGTATTAGGGGCTGAAATCACAGGGTGAATATACCTAATCTTTTTGAGCATTAAATTTTATAGGGTGTTTCACTGTCTGTGGACCTTGTTCTTTCCAGGAACTCTGATTCATGGTTCTTGAGTAAATTACAGCATCTTTATTATTGTAACGGTTACTTATACGGAGGGTATTATTTTCTCTGTGTGACTATACTAAGGCAGTATTTGTTTAGTAAAATTTACTTTGTTCCATATTTCTGTGTCTAAGAGTTAACAAGGTAAGAAAGAATTTAGAAGGAAAAAAAGAATTAGACACACACTGGGAAATACTGTGTTTTTCTAATTGTTAGTTAGAGTCCATGAAATTGTTGTTGTACTTGTCAAAATACGCGGTTTTCATGCTTTCAGACTCCTGCTGTTTATTTTTTTAATTGATTCATTATAGAATGTGGAGCAGTTGATTTCCTGTGTCTGTAGAGGTTTTGCTTTTGTAGTTGGAGTAGATTTTTAAACTCCCTCCTACAAATTATGCAAGAATTTTAATGTCAGACTAGTGCTGCATCGAATAGATGCTGCTGTTTTCTTCCTGATTTGTTTCCCAGCTGGGGTAAGCCAGAAAATGCCTGCTACCAGTTGTCATCACCTGATAAATGGCAGGTGGTGACTTCTTAAGGCTCAGTCGGTGTTAATTGTTGGTGACAGGTCTCCTTTCTGATTCCCTTTTGCAGCAGGTAATAGGTGCCCCCACGTAAACAGCTCTGGCACTGTCTGCCTGTAGTGGGGGCTGGTGGCCGTCCTGGGCCATCAGGGATATAAATTGTCACCTGTCTGGGCACCGTTCCGTTTCTAAATCCCTTAGGATATTGTAATTACTCGTGGGGCTTTTTTGCAGTTTTAATTACTCTAGAGCTTAACCCTGTCATGTAGCTGTGAATATCTGACGTGTGAGGTTTGTTTCTAAGATGTATTTGGGGGGCTGGCAATGGATGAAAACTTCTGTGCCTTCAAAGATGTCACCAGTTGGTCAAGACTTCATTGCACAGTTGCTTAAAAAAGAAAGCAGGAATGCCCCATTCATTTTCTTTGTATAATTGCTTTGGATTTGCTTCCTATAATTGAGTCTGGATTTGTCACATCTGTTTCCCCCTCCACGCTGCTATAGAAGACTCCAGTGTCTTTTCCTCATCTGTTGCCTGATTCCCCCTTTTTTTCTTTGTACTATTTACAGTCCATCAAGTAACCAGGATGAAGAATAATCCAAACGTGCTTTTATTACATGAAGTTGTAAGGGAAAATAATTAGAGCTTCCCTGGTCTGGTAATAGTTTAGATTTTATTCCAGAACACTTTTTCATCAGAATTTACACTCTGCATGGGGTTTAACAGTAATAAATTAGCATTTGGATTAACTTTTTGGGAATATCCTGTGTTAGCTATGTAAAGACGACATGAAGGTGAACTCTTATTTTTTCGTCTTATTCTCACAGAAGCAACCATGGGGTGCATTAAAAGTAAAGAAGGTAAAGGCCCAGCCATGAAATACAGAACTGAAAATGCTCCAGAACCTGTTATTTCCCATGTCAGTCACTATGGATCAGATTCCAGCCAAGCAACACAGTCACCGTCAATAAAGGGATCAGCAGTTAATTTTAATAGTCATTCCATGACTCCTTTTGGAGGCCCTTCAGGAATGACACCCTTTGGAGGAGCATCATCTTCATTTTCAGCTGTGCCAAGTACATATCCTAGTACTTTAACAGGTGAGTGTTACATAAAATGATGTTATTATTATTATTATTATTGTTGTTGTTGTTGTTGTTGTTGTTGTTGTTGTTATTGTTGTTGTTATTGTTATTATTATTATTGTTATTATTATTATTATTTAGTATTATGGCCGCTTGGCAGTCATAGTCAAAAAATACTGTTACACCTTGCCACACAGAAATAAATTGCAAATTTAAAATAAATTGCCTTTCAGAGATTCCTGCTTTTCTGTATTTTTACTGCTTAGATAATAATTCATCGTCTGTGCATTAGTGACTTGGGTGTGAAGGTTGGGTATTTAGGCTTTTATTTTTGTGGAGGCAATTAGGATCACAGCACAGAGAAATTTAAGATTTACTAAAGACAATAATGGAAATAGTTGATGAAATTACATTAGAAGTTCTAAGCTGCTGAAGGGGTGCTTATGGGATAATGGCTTTAAACTTGGAGAGATGTACAAAATGAAAAACACTTTGGATTCAGGAAATGGATATTTTAAACTGGTTCCAAGTCTGGTAACTTTTAAGTTACATTAATACAACATTGAATCAATTTATAAAGCTAAACAGGATTTGCCTTATATTCTATGTACTTTACTATGGGAACAATATGTGTGAAATGAAAGAGCAGAATTCCCATTGTTGGTGGTTACATTAAAACCAAAATGGAAAATGTAAAATTAGAATGTGCAACACGCGGAGACCTTCTTGGCTGAGATATAGAAGATACAGCATTTTAAAGCTACATGCACGTTTGATGTTGTAAACCCACCTTTATATCAAAATCTTAAAACTTACAAAAATACTGATTTTATCATGTAAGTAATTTCATTGATGGATATTTTTGAGAGGAAGATGTGATTTATTCTTTTTTTTTTTGAGAGACACTAAAAAGACAGACTAATTTATTCTAGAAGCTCTGTACAGACACTTCACGAAACAGAGTAAGTAATTTCTTAATAGTCTATTTCTAGTTTTACCACAAACCTCATATGTTGGCACAATTATGGCGCTGAAGTGTTTGCATTGTTCCAGTGGCATTTAAAGTCTTTTAAACACAAGAAATTTGAGATCCATGAAAACACATTCTGACCTTGGCATTAAGCAATTCAGGAAACCAAATATGAATTGTCAGGTAACGGTCACCTCATAGTCCTTTTCTTGGGAATACATTAAAAAACAAATAATTAAAATGAACATCTAGCCTGTATCATTTATGAGTCAGCTCTGAATCCGTGTTTTGGATGAACATATGCAGAAATTAAATAAGGGCAGCATTTATTTATTTTCATTAGCTCTGCTGAGGGAAGTTTATTGTATTTCATCTCCCCCAAGAACCTTGGAATATTTCTTCTTACTAGATCTGGTTCTTTGGTCATGTAGGAATCTCCAGCAGTGCATGCAGGCACTCCTGGGCATAACCAGACATTAGGGATGTAGCCCCCCACTGGGTACCACAAATCCTTTGCTGCAGAGACCAGAAGGGATGTTCTCTTGCCTGTTCCTGTTCCTGCTGGTTGTTCAGCATGTTGTATCTTGAACCAGAGTCAACAAGAGAGATTTCACATGAAAAGAGAGTCTGATATCTCATCAGTGTGAATCAGTTATCAGCAGGCAGGCTGATTTGTGTGAATGCTCCCATTGTTTTGCAATTAGGTAAAATGATAGTGCCTATGAAATTATTCCTCCTTGTTCTGTAAAACCAGCCCATCCGCAGAAAAACACACATTTAAATAAATTAATACTTATATAAATAAAATTGCACTAACAATTATTTGGTACATTCAGTACTGCCTTTCAGATCAATCAAAACTGTGTGTTTTTGTGAGAGAGTGAGTGAGATGACAGCCTTTATCTGCTGTAAGCTTTTTGTATTTGTGACCAATAAAACACTGGATCACATTCTGTCACCCTTTGCTTCACAAGAGGGGAGAATAGATGGGCTTGTCAAACAGGATGTAAGTGTCAGTAGTACTTACCCAGTTGATCAGTGATGAGTGACAAGAGGATGATATGGTTGTCATCATGGCCTGTAGTGAGGCTGAAAAGAGTTGAGCCATCTTTTATTCCTCTAGAGCAGAAAAGGAGAAGAAATCTGAGTTAGTCACACTGCTCCTGTATTACGCACTGTCTGTCTTCAGATACTTTGAATTAATAGAATATTGCTGAAAATCAAAACAGATAATTGGACTGCTGTTCTTGTCTTCCATGAAGCTGTGCTAGTACTCTGTAATGCCCATGCTGAACAAGAAGGTAAAGTCTTCCCTCCAAAACCATCATAGTTTAGAGGATGCAATACTGACCTAATAAAAGGAAAATCTTTAAGGGAAGTCTTGTGGCTACAGGTAGTTTGAGTAGCTAAACTAGATCACCTCACAGTGGCCCACAAAGAAAACAGCTGCAAGAGACTTGAAATATCGTTTGACAGTATCTTTGTTTAAATCAGTCTTTGCTGATGCTGTTCTCTTCAAGTATTTTATTATTCTTTGCTGTGAAAAAATAACACTTGTAACTGAGAATAAAAAGAGGTAGCTGAAGTTTTTCAAGTTTCTTTATATGCAGTTAAAAACTTTTGTGATATTGTGACTTGAGAGTATTGATGGTTTTCATCAGCTGAAGAACTCTCTGGGGATGGTTTATTTCCATAATACTTGCTTTCTGTTTATGTGAATATGGTTGTATCCTCACTATTTTCTTGCTCCACCTATCAGTTTGTGTCATCAAAACAATGTAGTAATAAAGAGAAAAATCGGTAGAACTGTTTTGATTTTTAACTTAAATTAAGAGCTGCTAATATTCTGAGGAATATTTTCATTCATTTTGAGTTCATAAATCACACTTAAAAAAAAAACTCAATTACGCTAACCTCCTGTGGTGATTTTGTTCTGTTTTTCGTAGCGGAACTGTAAATTCATTTCCAGCTGAGGCCTGCTGAGAGACTGTAACCACAGGAAGACTCCAAATCAAATGAAACTATGTGATTAGGAGCTCTTATGTCAGAAAGTGTACACTGCAAAAGAATATTGCATATGGACTGTCCCCATTGCATTACATATTCTTTCTTTCTGATCACTGTCATGCTAATTTTAAAATCTAAAATTAGATGCAACATGTTTCTCTTGGTGGACTTTCATGTATATCCTGCTATGTGTATGTGCATATTAGAGATGTAGTATTATACATTTAAAAATATGTTATTGCTTGGATGATCCTTAGGCTTCCTAAATGTTAATTAGACTAAGAAATAGCATTTCTAGGGCTTAAAACGTCTTTCTGAATTGTCTACTTGTGATTTTCTATTATAACTTTCTCCTGGTTATGGTACATGGGTTCTTTATTTTTGCTAGTAGCTTGTACATCTCAAACAGCCTGTTCTCCTTTCCATCTTCCTCTTCTCCCTCTTCCTAGATTTATAGATTAGTTCTTTGAAGTATAGAAAAATGTTTTCTGCTGGTAAGTGTAGAAGCCTTCCTACCATCCACCTCTCACATCTGTCCTATTTGGGGGACATGTTCAACAGTGTACGCTATGCCAGAAGTGGGATGGGAAAGCAGA
Source organism: Dicaeum eximium (assembly GCA_013396995.1). Classification (NCBI taxonomy): domain Eukaryota; kingdom Metazoa; phylum Chordata; class Aves; order Passeriformes; family Dicaeidae; genus Dicaeum; species Dicaeum eximium. The sequence goes on from VWZP01009260.1 coordinate 684,283, forward strand.
TTCCTTAGGGTTGGTGGAGTGCAGCTGTTCCTCATGTGACCTGTCTTGGTCCTTGTTCTCTGAGTAATGCACTGATGGATCATCCTCAGCAAGGGTCTGCTTCACAGGTGGGGAGACTTGGTACCATCAAAAAATTCATCAGTGCTAAAGCCAAGAAATGTCTTTGTCTCCAAGAGAATACTTTATTTTCTGGTGCAGTTCCTTGGGTAGGTCTTGATGTGTAACCTCACAAAGTTGGGAATGCATCAGTTATTTATAGCTGAGTCCAACAAGAACTTCAGTGAAAATTAGTGGCTGGTGGTTCACCATTGTGATGGTGTAGGTTCTTCTAGAATTGCATTTCTTAACAAGAAGCAAGCTTAATAAAGAAGCCATGGGTTTGTTTTTGTTTGGGTTTTTTTTTTAACTGAGGATGCGTCATGCAGGTTTCTGTATATAAGTGCTGTAATTATTAATGTAGTTCCAGTGATGTGTCTAGTGGCCTTTTGTGGTGTGGAAGCATATTTTCAGAATGTCTGTTTATAGGCATTGCCTGTCCTAAGAAATTAGCAGGTTATTGATCTGTCTTCCAAAATGAGATGCAACCCAGAGTGTTTAGTTGTTTCCAAATCAAAACTGATAATTTGTTTCATGGACAAGTCCTTAAATCAAGTGTTGCAACATTACTGCTATATCATATGGGTTTGTTTTTGTTTTTTCCCCTAAGGTGGTGTTACTGTATTTGTGGCCTTATATGATTATGAAGCTAGAACTACGGATGACCTTTCATTTAAGAAAGGTGAACGGTTCCAGATAATAAATAACACGTAAGTGTTCTCATTCACAGATCTCACTGGTTTGTTTAGAATAATTAGATCCTTAATTCTTTTGGAAATCTGTGTATCCTGTTTCAGTGAAGGGTAGATTGTTTTTTTTTTTTTTTAAGTACATTCAATATTCAACAAGCATGGAGTTAAAATATATAATACTGCTAAGACAGTAACTTTTCAGGTTGAGATCAGGGTTTGGTTGCAGTTGTGGAGCTGTAGCAACTGCAGTAGCCCCAGGCCTCTTCTCAGTTGGGTGACTTCCTTCCCCACCCTGCCCCAGCAAGACAGAGCTACCCCCATTGGGGCAGCAAAGGTGGGGACAGGTACTGCTCCATATCAGACTCTGCACCTGGAGTTACTCTCTGATCTGGAGAGGCAGATGAAGACTAGACAACTCAGAAGTTTACTTACACATCTCTGCCATAAAGCATTTTGGTTTTACATTAAAAAAAAAAAAAAGAAATAAAGCTGCAAATCTTTAAAATACGAAATTCCACTAAGAGGCATTTGTGTTGGTCACAACACGAGATGTATGTAGGTGCAGCACAAACTGTTTTAGAGGCCCTCATAATTAAAATAACGTTACCTAAATTTACCTGCCTTTCATATGTGAGTGCATTACAGATGCTATGGAATTATGTGTTGTTTATATGTGGAAGAGGTAATGATGTTTCATTGCAGGGAAGGAGACTGGTGGGAAGCAAGATCCATTGCTACAGGAAAGACAGGCTACATCCCAAGCAATTATGTAGCTCCTGCAGACTCCATTCAAGCAGAAGAGTAAGACACTGTATCCTGTCAATCTTACACACTTCCTACCCTGTGGTGATACTGTTTTCTAAATTCATTATATGTAACATTTAAGGTTAAAGTAGGAGAACACTGTTAATGAAAGGATAGCAGAACTATTTGGATTACGTCAAAGGTATAATTATTAGTAGGCATGAGGTGGACACGCACGCAGATGTTTTCTGCCTGCTTGCTACATGCGGGGCTAAAGCAGAAAGGATGGGAAAATTCAGTAATGATAAAAATTGGAGGGCACACCTTGTGTATCCTATAAAGCAAAAATGGATGGGTTTTAGTTAAAGAGTTGACACACCATCAACTCTAGGTTTTTATCCCTATTTTTGCTTGCCAAACCCTGAGTCAAGATCAGCTCTATACTTGGCATGACCTAATTTTACATTCTAAAAAAGCATATGTGTGCACAGTTACTGTTAATCTATTAATCTGTAATAACTTTTCAGTGATAAAATTGTTTTGATATGCTAAGGACTGCTATGGATTTGGAAAATTATACTACCTTGTGTACCAGTACTTCCCACATTTATTTACTAACATCCTGGAGTGCTTAGACAATCACATAAAATGACTGTGGAACCCATAGTTTGGAGTAGAGTTTCAGGTTATGCTTGTTCCAAGGGATTGTATTTGTTGTACTAGAAATATGAAGTTGCACAGCTCTTGTTTCAATATACAGGCATGATACTGCCAATCAGCAGTTCACTGATATGTGAGCTGTGCACTTCTCTGTTTGCTGCTGCATGTCTGGGAAAAGTGCCTGATTTTCAAGATGTTTCCTGAATCTCAAGCTGAGACTTTAGCCTGCTGCTGCTCCAACTTGGCTCTTGCTATTAAAAAATTATTGCATCGAAGATGCTCTGTCATTTTATCTTTGAGTTTAATCTGGTTTTAAAATTACTAACTTTTGCTTATTTTTTGGAAAAAAATAATTCCTTTTTTTTAAACTATGCAATAAAAGCTTATGTCATTACAACTGCAGTGGTGGTAAAATGGAAATGATAGCCCTTTACAAAGAAAGTATGGCTCCTAAACACTGGCCAGAACAAAGTGGTGGGGTTTGTCATAAGTTGATGTGATGACTAGAGGTGAGAGTGAAAGATGATGAATGAGGAAGCTTTTAAAAACTGTTTATTTTAAAGAACCAGTGCTAATTTTATGAAATATCCCTGCAGCATTTGGAATACAGTTCATTTGCTTTAGAGTTTGTTAGCCCTGTGCTTTGATAGTGTTTGTAGATTTGGTGTAGTGACTGCAATTAGAGTTACAAGTGCAAATGCAATACAGAGCCCCAAGTTGCTAAGATTTTGTCTTTGGTCTTTTCTAAGCCTGAAGGCATTTATAGTAGAAACTGCTTGTGACAGGATCCATATTATTTGTGTGCTTTTTAAAATGACACCATAATATAAATGTTTCATTATCTCTAAAAAAGAAAGCAATTCAACCCTACTATTATTTCATAGGTAGTGAAATAAAACAGCACTTTACAATATAGTTTGTAAATTGTTGTAGTCTGAGGAAGAGGCATTTTCATACGAAGTTATGAACTAGGATTCAAGTTCGCTTCTGTAAGATTATAGGTTACATCCAAATTGTCTCCAGTGTGTATGCTCTCATATCCATTTCTAAATTTGCACATCTCCTTCAACACTCAAACTGCAAATACAGCAAAATGTAAGAATATGTTTCAAATTCCCATGTGATTGCACAGGCCATTCTGTTCATGGCTGACAAAGTGATCCCTCTTTATCTACAGTTTTTCCCCAGAAAATGTTTCACCCACAAAGCCATTGTTTTGCAGCAGTTTCCAGTACTACTTTTCCCATCACTCATGAAGCCAAATTAGCTTGATGATAAGATAGTGACAGACAAAAATGTTTGAAACTTACACTTTACATCACTTTGTAACTTCTGAGGCATCTAATAAAAATAAAATGTAGTTAGAAATAAGTCTTACTCCAAATTCTGGGGATTCATATGAAGATGGACCATAAAATTATCACTACTCATTAAAATTATCACTACTCTTTAAAATTATACACTCAGGACAGCACTGTGTGCAGGCTGTTCATCAGGATGAGCACGCTGATGGGAGCGTAGAAGAAAAAACTTGTGAAAGAGCTGAAAGAGCTGTGAACCTGTCATCCAGTGATATTTATGCACACTCACTTTGCATCAAATATTGTTTTCTAACATAAAGCCAAAACTTTTTAAAGAAGGGAGTTTCAGCTGCTGCAGTTTTGAATGTGCTACCAAAGTGTGCCGTCTGATTCATCTTGGCCTGAAAACTTAGCCTGAGGAAGGTGTTCCTTTCAATGTTAAGAACAGTTGATGTCTGTTGTTAAACCAGCAGAAAACCATAGTATTTGCAAATACAGGCCTCTTTATGTGTATTTTATAAATAACAGAAATGAGAGTCATACAGAAATAGGTCATCTTAATCTTTTGTTTGTATGGATGTCATTGCTTTTGTTGATCTGTATCTGCTTTGGGATACTTGCAGTTCAGCAACTGTTCTGGAATATTAGTAGTCCAGTCAGTGCTTGAGATTTCTAAATATTTTGCTTATATGAGTACCAAAGCATAGGAAGCTTTTATTTACACATTTCCTTTTAAATTTTCTAGGTGGTATTTTGGTAAGATGGGCAGAAAAGATGCAGAAAGGCTACTTTTAAATCCTGGGAACCAGCGTGGTATTTTCTTAGTAAGAGAGAGTGAAACCACTAAAGGTATGCATGTGTCTGTGTATCTCTTCTCTCTCCCATTCCATGCTCTCCCCAACACCAAGGTGAACATTTTTATGCCTATCCCATGATACACATGAATGTGTACACCATCTAAGTGTACAATGACAGTTGGGGAGATATGTTAAATACCTTCTTATATTTTGGTGAAGAACCAGATGTGCCTTTTTTCCTAGGTGCTTATTCCCTTTCTATACGTGACTGGGATGAGGTCAGAGGCGATAATGTAAAACACTACAAAATCAGGAAACTTGACAATGGTGGATACTATATCACAACCAGAGCACAATTTGAATCTCTACAGAAGTTGGTGAAACACTACAGAGGTAAGGCCAAGTTTCAGGGTCCTGGTTTTACCCTGTGCCTACTGTGAGGAGGAAGGACTGCGTCCATAGTTTATTCTTAAAATTTACAACTATAAAATTTCTTTCTGATTTCAACAAAAGGTAAATAGACTAGTTCTTTTTTATCAATGTTAAGATGTTACTTTTGTTAAAGTCTTACCCTTTCTTAACTGTAAAGCTGTTAACTGTTTTTTCTGTTTTCCAGAACATGCTGATGGGCTGTGTCATAAGCTAACAACTGTGTGTCCCACTGTGAAACCACAAACACAGGGACTAGCAAAAGATGCTTGGGAAATTCCTAGAGAATCTTTAAGGCTGGAAGTTAAGTTGGGCCAGGGATGTTTTGGTGAAGTGTGGATGGGTAAGAGCTTAATGTGACACATTTCAGTTGTTCCTGTGAATGTTTTGATAGTATTTTAAGTAAATCAGTATCAGGATTTGAAAAGATAATATCATAGAGAAATTAAGGGAAAAAATACCAGTTATGATCATGCATGTAATGGTAAAATTAATATTCCATATAGTTCTAGTTTATGATTATTCTGTTAGCTAAGAAAACAAAAGCAAAAAAAAGTTTCAGCAGAAAATCTCTTCACTATAACAGTGGGGAATAAAACCTGATCTGTTTCTCTAGGAACATGGAATGGAACCACAAAAGTAGCAATCAAGACATTAAAACCTGGTACAATGATGCCAGAAGCTTTCCTGCAGGAGGCTCAGATCATGAAGAAACTACGACACGACAAGCTTGTTCCGCTGTACGCAGTCGTTTCTGAGGAACCGATCTACATCGTCACTGAATTCATGACAAAAGGTGTGGGACAGAATACCTAGAAATACTACATTTAAAAGGTTATTTAAGACCTGAGCAATAAATCAAATGTTTAATTAATGTTAGGTATAAGCTAACTGGAGTATAAGTGTTAATTTTGATTAAATTAAAATGAGTAACGCTTGACCTACTTGGAGCAGTTCTGATTTAGATTATGGGCAGAGGGATGATTTTTTTGCACATCTGTGTCACCCTTGCTAATCTTCCAAGTACAAGATTGGGGTTTTTTTTCCTCCTCATTTTTAGTGTGTCCTGTCCATCACATTTAAATGGAACAGTCTAGCTGGGAATATTATTATGAGATTATGCCTGCCTGTAGACAGATCATGCTAACAACAAAACATGTTGAGCTTTGGGTTTTTCAGTGTTTCTTTCCTAGCAGTGTAATAGTAAATTCTAAAAAGGTTGAGTGGTTTTTTTCCTAGACACCCTCCTTTATCCTCTTGTTTTCAGTCTTTGATCCTTCTTCCTTTTGTCTCTATCATTTCCCCTCCCCCCGCTGCTGAAACAGAGATGTAGAGATTTAGGCAGAATGTAGAAATAAACATCATAAGCATATGAGGTTTAAGAAGCAGCAGATTTCCAAATAAATTATTCCATTTTTTATAAAATGCAGACTTCTGTTCAACTCATAGAGAAATTTTGCTATCCTCGTAAGATACGGAAGCCAGGGAGTGGCTAGTTGTGTTCAGTATCACAGCACAAATGTATGGGTTTACTTCTTTCCTGCTTGGATGGGGTTTTTAAAGGGTTGTAAAAGATTAAAAAGGTAAAAGGGAACAGAAAATTTAAAACCTTCCTTCTGTGTTTTTGTTCCTAAATAACACTAGACGGCCATGTAAAATGAGTTTTCATTGTTCAGAAATCAGGTTTCAGCAAGGCAGTAAGGAAAAAAAATTTATAACTGTCTAAAGAAAAGCAAAGTTCACTATCAGAATTGGTTATCTTGCAAAAGCAGAAGTAAAGCATTGTGATTTTTCTAAATTATGGATTCAAAATGCTGTTGGAAGTTTCTTTTTATAGCTTTCCTTTGACAAACTTCTCACATTTTACAAAAAACCCATAGAACTTCTTTGTTCTAAGCTAGTAAAAAAATTTATTTTTATTTCCTCTTTTACAAGGAAAAGAAGCAGGTACAAACTGCAAAATATCCAACTGGTTTTTTGCAGTGTGGACAGGTTACTAGAGAGCAGTGTGAAATCTTTGCTCCTTTTCATGCCTTTGATCTCATGAACCAAGGTCAGAAAAAGTCTGTGCAAACATACACAGCAAACAGCAGCAGCAGCATGGGTCTGGCCTGCCACATTTTTACTTTCACTATGCAAAAATACAGCAAGTCATTAAAGTTAGGTTGGAGAAATCTTAATTCAGAGTTACTGCTATGAACTGCTATGAATCCACTTCAGGATATGCAATCAAGTGGTTTCTTTCCCCACCATGGCCATACCTGTAATTTTGACTGTGACAGTCTTCACCAGTTTTGTAGGAAAGAGGTCATATTCTTACCTGGACATAATGCCACCTTGTAGTGAAAACTGATATGTAGAGACAAAGCTTTATTGCACAAGTAAAGGTTGTTGTCCTTTCAGAAGCACATATCCTTGGAACTGATTTCAAATATGGCTCGTGTAATGTTCTGGGTATGATTGCATTATATAAATGGGAGAAAATAAAGTATCGTGAAGAATGGAAGGTAGTTTTCCCTGTAAGAAAGAAAAAGCAGCAAAATAAAAGCAACAATTTTAGAATAATTAATATATGATTTTGGCTGGCAGAAAAATGTAAGTAAGGGATAGAGGTTTTTTTGTTCTATAATTACAAATCTCACTGTGGAAGAAAGTCCAGCTAGGAGGAGCACTGATACCAACAGCATGGAAAAAATTCTAATCTATTGCCAAAAACAGCAGTCTGTTTTATTAGTTTTTAGTTACTTGCATTATTGAAGTGGATTCCAAACCACTTGGATAGAATTGGACTAACTAGTTACCAGTGCAGAGGTAACTATGGGCGTGATCATTGGGTCACATATTCTAGTAAATGATGGGTTTTCAAGTACAGATTTCATGAGATAAATGTATCGATGATAATGTCTAAGAAAAGAAAACCTATTTGTGTTTTCAGGTCAAGTTAATTTTTTTTGTTTTTTCCTTCTTTTCCCCAAATTTTGTCATGTTTTACAGGCAGCTTGCTAGACTTCCTTAAAGAAGGGGAAGGGAAATACTTAAAACTCCCCCAGCTGGTTGACATGGCTGCTCAGGTACCAAAAAAACTGTATTTTGTGCTTAGAGAAGAGGTATCACATACCAACTGAATGTAAATATAAAATGCTCTGGCTATTGCATGCTGCTCTGTCTTACACCTTCTGTTGTGGGTTTGTAATTTGTGTCAGTAAGGAAACAGTCTGGTTTGCAATTAGCAGATACTGCATAGCCAGACACACTAATCAGCACCAAGCTCTTGGTTGCTATGCTATAATTCCTATACTTATACAATGGGAATGGAGCTGAAGTAAGGGGTTGCAGATTAATGCTTGGGAGAAATGTATATAGTCATGAAAAATAACCTTTTATAACACTTTTCTTTTTGAGATTGCGGATGGCATGGCTTACATTGAAAGAATGAACTACATCCACAGGGACCTCCGGGCAGCTAACATTCTTGTAGGAGACAATCTTGTGTGTAAAATAGCAGATTTTGGTTTAGCAAGGTTAATAGAGGACAATGAGTACACTGCAAGACAAGGTAAGGCCAGTTAATTTATTTAATTAATAAGACCGGTTGCCTTTCAATTGCTTAGAACTGTTACATTTAGCAGAACATGCCTATGTGTTTGTGTTCATGGATAAAGATCCTGCATGAAAACGTGCTTTCACAGCTATGTTTAGGTGAGCCCCTCACCTAAGTGTAATCCTATTACACTTCCTGTGTTCAAAGTTCTGTGGCAGTTTGTTTGTGTTTTCAAAAAGCATTTTTAATTATTTTGGGGGGATAAAACATGCTACAGTTTGAAGAGAGATGAGATTCCAGAGAAGTTGTTCATCAGGTTCACTTTTTTAAACATATTTAAGACTCTCAGATGTCTTTAGTGCTTCCACATATTGTAGCCAGTAGTTGCTGTTCTAGTTTGATAAATATTAAAATAGTATACCACCTTGAATTTTATTAGTAAAGGAAAGTATAAAAATGTTTTTAGTGCATTATTCTTTTCAATGTATTTTAAAGTGTAAGCAAATTGTGGATTAGCAAGGGAAAATTGAGAATCTGTCTTTCCAATGTTTGTAGGAGCTAAATTTCCAATTAAATGGACCGCTCCAGAAGCAGCGTTGTATGGTCGGTTTACAATCAAGTCGGATGTGTGGTCATTTGGAATTTTACTGACAGAGCTGGTAACTAAGGGGAGAGTGCCATATCCAGGTAACAGGAAGATTTAATAGGTTTTTCTTTTGTTGTATTCTGTGCCTCTGAAGTTACCTTTTGTACTTTTTCCCTTCATTCAGAGCCCGCAGTTGACAAGCAGAGACAAAAACATAGTCACACCTCACTGGTTCCTTTGTTCACAAAGATACTTCGGTTTATTTTCAGATTAAATATTGCATATTTTAAAGTGTTTTAAGATAATAGCACTTCTAAATGTGACTGACAGTTTATTTCAGATTAGTGGGTATCCTTATGTTTTCTATCTGTCTCTTCCTGATATTTCTACTTTTGATGTTTTCCCAGACTACAGAGAGCATCACTGCACTGAACCTGCTAAACCAGGTTTTGAAACTAAACATTTTAAGCAGATTTTTTGCTGGATCTGGAATTTGTAAGGCAGTTCTGTTAGGGATATATAAAGCCTTTTTCTTGGCCTGATTTCAAATTAAGTGGTCCTTGAGTGGAACCTAAGGCAAGGAGAAGCTATTTGTGCTTGAGTCTCCTTGCTGAAAGGTCCACAGCAGTGGGAAAGGGAGAAAGGTAAAAGGACCAGGTGTTGAGGAATTACCAATGTACTGAAATAATTTTCAGAAAATGTATTTTTAATGTATATTTAATGCAAAATGTAAAAAAATACATTCACTATAAAGCATGTTCATTAAAGGTTCTGTTCTGGTAGAACCACATGCATTGCAGCTGCAGAGGTTCTTGAAAAACTTCAGGAAACTGTTCTTTGCATAATGTCATTCATTATTCAGAGCTAATATGCTTTCCTTTTAGGAATGGTAAATCGAGAAGTTCTGGAACAAGTAGAACGTGGGTATAGGATGCCTTGTCCACAAGGCTGCCCAGAGTCTCTCCATGAGTTAATGAAACTGTGTTGGAAGAAGGACCCTGATGAGAGACCAACGTTTGAGTATATACAGTCTTTCTTGGAGGACTACTTTACTGCTACAGAACCACAGTACCAGCCTGGAGACAATTTATAAGCCAACAGTCTATATAACATGCACAAATCTGCCAAATGTAAAAGACTTGCAAAGAATTCCTGAAGTCTCTAAGGAATCACAGGAAAGAAAATCTTCGCTACTTTGCATGCTCTTAATGGCAAACTGGAATTTCATAATGCAGTTGCACAAAACCACTTTTAAAGTGTTATACTCTGATTTACCAATGACATATTTTTATTTTTTCCTCTTTCCCAACTTACTTTCAGGGTCCAAAGGAAGCTTACTGAAAATATGGGGTAGAAAAAAATGAGTGTTGGTGTGAACAATAGCAGAAAAACCAATGTTTCAAATCCTTTATTCTCCCAGTATTTGCTAATCATTCTACTAATGAGGGAATTGTCTGGAATTAGTGATCTTGGGGTAAGGCCTTTTTAAAGCAGAAGAACTTTATGGGACCAAGCAATTCTATTCCAGTTCAGTAAAACTCCCTGTGATTAAAGCTACATGTGTGTGCCCCCACCCCCGCAAAACAAAAGATGGTACAACTGTATTTGATTTATAGTCTCAGTCTTTAAGCTTCCGCTTTCATGGACTTAATTAGGGTAGGCAGGTAAAAAGAGAAATTGGAACAGTGAATGAGAAACTTGATCTAAATGGTAGACCTCAATAGTGAGATTAGAGAGCATAATGCACTGTGTTAATACTTGTGTTGTTATAACTGGAAAGTAGCATGAGAGATTTTTTCTTTTTTCTTTCTGCATAGCTAATTAAGAATAATGAAGGTAACTAGAAAATGAGGTAATATTTTATAAAATTGTGTTGATAAAGTATGATGATATTTGAACTTGAAGCTATGTAATACAATCACGGGGGGAAAGCCTTTAATCTTTTAAGCTCCAATGGAACAGCGAGCTTTTGTATGGGATGACTACCTGAACAAAATTACAAAGTTCACCAGGAAAGCAAGACTGGAGCTGATAAATGGCCACCTTTTAGTCCTTTTTCAGAGACAGGTTTGGTACTGTTGTATGTGGCTTGTAAGTGTTAACGAGGGTGGGTGCCACAAGTGCTATCTGTCACTAGTTCAGGGATTTGATTGCACTTTTGCTTTTCTTGATGATTAAGACACACACACAGTTGCTCTTCCCACTTCTGCCCTTCCTACAGAATTATTTAATTAAAAAGAAGTGAAAGAAAATGTGAAAGTTTAAAAAGTAAAGGGATAAAATATATTTAATGTCCAAGTAATTAAATTTGCTGGCATTCAGCCCAGCTGACACTGCATCTAGATTTATTTCCTTTGGCTACTGACATATCAAGCAATAATGTCATGTCTTTTACTCAACAATTTGCATGAGGTTCTTGAATTTCTGATCAAGCTTATATACTTTAATTTTGAAACACTCTTACTTAGTTACTGGCTTGGAATTCATGCTATCATTGTAAAGCTACTCAACAAATGAATTCAGAAAAGCTGGTAATATAATTCTGGTACTAAACTTAACATTCATGGGTTTACACTACATTGAATCTAACTACCAAACAGATCTGTGTAGGAACAGTGCCATCAGTTTTCATTTTCCCTCATCATTGCTCATCAACTGTACATCTGTGGTTATCAAATTTTAAAAGGGCTTTCTGTAAGAAAAACAAAAAACAAAAAAACACATACACAAAATACTCAAAAAACCCAAAAAAGATGATGAAATTTTAATTTTTCTAAATATTTTAAAATTAATAACACAATCATATGAGTTTATGTATTAATACAGTCATAACAAAAAATGCCAAAAATGACACTGGCATTGTATGGATTTTTAATTACTGAATGGAACAGTTCATTGTAATAACACTTGTATAGTAAAGGAATAAAACACTAACTTAATGAACGTGTTCATTGTAAATGGTTGTGTATTATAAAACTTCTCCAAAAGAGTTTGTATGTTTATGAAAATTTATTTGTTTCACCTGAAGACCTTGATGTGGTTCTTACCCTAACAGAGTTTAAAATTCACATTCACACTTTTTATATAAATAGTAATAAGTTTAATTATGTAACTAAGTATTTTTATAAAGTATGGCATTGTTGAACTGTTTTGCAGAATTGGTTCAAAATAAATTTCACCTTGATTGCATCTGCTTATTTGAGGTGGGGGAGGGGAGAAGATGGGAGGGGGACAAAAGCAGAGTAGCCTTCACATTGAGGGGAGAAGGAGGGGAATAAAACATCCATGGGGTTCTTTTTATGCTCTGTAAATTGTACTTCCATACAAGATTGTGAGTTCATTGTGCATTATTGCTGTTAAACCAGAGACATTTTCTAGACTGGTTCACAGGTCCTTGGCAGGAATGGGGTTAGAACAATTCTGCCTGTGCTTAAAACAAACCCCTGTGGTGGACAGACAGACGGACTTGGGATTCTTGTGAGAGCAAGTCCAACTTAACTCTAAGCTGGCAGTCACTGTCATGCTGTAAGGCAAGCACATGTCCTCCCTCTTGCTTTCTCTGGGATTAGCAGCCACTGTTCACTTCTGTCTAATTTTTCAGGGAATTTTGTACATTTGTTCTTGTGATAGCCAATGTTTTATCTCAACCTCATTGAATGTTACCTGTCTCAAAGACCAGTACAACTCAAAGTGCAGATCCTGGCATGTATATACAGTGCCACTGTAGGTCAAGGAGCTAGTACTGTTTGAGTTTCAATAGTAACTAACACAGCACTAAAACCATTCTTCTTACAGAACTTACAAACTGCAAAGTTTACTGTATTTTTAGTATTTCCTGTAATGCAATTAATGTTTTACTATTTTTAATGAGAACAATCATGTAATTTCTGGTAACCTGTACTCCTCCCAGTTGTCCATCCAAACCTTGTGATTCCCATTCTGCATGCTAGGCCTGCAGACTGTTTCCGTCATGCATTGTTTCAAGCTGTAGTATTTTAAGAATATTTTCATAGTATTTTTGAGTGAATGTCCAAACATAAACATTTGTACGATCCTACTATTTAGATAAAGTACATTCCTACTTTAGCATAAAGCATTATGAAGAGAACCTTATGTGTTCTTATCCTTGCAACCACTGAATTGTCTTTTCGCTAGGCTTGTGAGTAGCCCTTACAACTAAAAAGTAGGTTTGGAAAGGTTTGGAAGGGTTTTTGTTTGGTTTGGTGGGTTATTTTGGTCGATTGGGTTGGGGTTTTTTTTGTTTAAAGAAAGACTTCTAGAGTTTGCTGATGGACAGAAACAAGGCCACAGTCATCTACAATGCTGTTTATTCTAAAACACGTTTTCTGCAGCTGGAGTGAGTATAAATGAATATAAAGAAGTAAACTTGATGAGCCCCCACTTTTGTTATTTATTTTCAACTGTTCAATAAACTTCTCAGTTTTTAAGTTTTCTGTGGAGATGCTGTAGATGTTTGTATTTGTGCCAATGTTCCCCTGACATGACTTCACTTAGAGCTTTGCAGTCACATTGGGTTTAAAACCACGAGAGCACTCAGCATAAGCTAAGCAGTACATTGCATGTAGGAGACTCAAATCCTCACACCTGGCTTAAGAAATTTAGGGCTAGATTGGAACAACCGATCTGGGCACCAGGAGCAGGTCTGGGTGGATAACTGCCTGAATCCAGAACTGTGATTCACCCAGTAATTATTGCCTTGTACAGTTGGTACTTGGGCTCTGTGCAAATGTCTGAAAGTGCAGGTGCCTTCACAGACACACGTCTTGCTCCCACTTCAGCCTCATTGTAGCACAGAAACAAAACTGCCTTTGACCTTCCAGGCACTGCAGGAGAGTGACCATCAGTGTGAGGCTGGGAGCACCCCCCAGATACACATCTCTGACAGACACCTTTCCAAGACAGGGTGGGAAGAGTCAGGAGACAGAAATGAGGTGATTGTATCTATTTTTGATGGAACAGCCTTGAGTGTAAAACCTGGCTTCTGATCAAGAATCTTGGCTAGCTGGGTGTCAGCTGTGAGAGACTGTTATGAGCTTGTTGAGAGTTGGAAGCAGAACCCACTGCAGAACTTCGCCCTCAGCTTCAGACTTTAACATTTCCTCAAGGACCAGATTATTTTCTCTGCACTTTTTCCTAGTGTCACAGAGAGAGTGTTAGCTACGGAAATAGCAACAGCTTCCCTACTTCTTTCTCCCTTAGCATAGGGGCGGAAAAGGGGGAGAGTAAGATAGAAGGATGGAGGCAAGCAGCTGAGGTACCACACTTCATCACTGGGCAGAGGGAAGCAGGCTGAGGGGTGTGGCATGGCAGATATCATATGTTCTCCTCTCTGTCATATTTTGAAAAGGAGGTAGAAATGCAGGGGAACCGAAGAGCACAGAGAAAACGGAGCAAGGCTGGTGCCAACTGCTGCTTCTGTTCTCTCTGGTGGTTCTGGGCAGCTCACCCTGACTGGTTTCTAGCAGATCCACTTCACATTAGTTGGGGAGTCCCAAGCATCATTTTCCTCTCAGAAATTTCTAAGAATAAACCTTCATCAGCTCTTAGGAAATTAAAAAAAAAAAAAAAAAAAAAGCCAAAACCAACATACTGAGAGCCTGACCAGACAGTTACTGGCCTCTGGATCCCAAATAGAAATCATATCAGACTCTGGGAGGTAGCTTAGCATTTCTTTCCTAGTGAATGTATGTGGATGTAGGATTTTGTGTCAGGTTTCCCTCCTCTCCATGTATAGATATTGTGTGCCTAGGAACTTCACAGAGTTCAGGCATTATCCATGGGACCTATGTTCTTCTCTGGTCCTACTCTTCGTAGTTTATTGTAAGTTTATTTTCCTTGTTAGTTCTGCATGCAAATGTGCTTTTTGTAGGTACCACATTGATTATATTTTTTAACATTCTCTTTAAAGGCATAGTTTTTGTGAAATTGTAACAACCACTGTTGTTGGGGTATCAAAGGATTTATAGTACTGTGTATTTTTACAGAACACTGTCTATTTTCTCTTATTAGTTAATTTACTGTAGACAAGGAGAAATGTGTTGGCCATTGTGTTGTTTTTGATTTGTTCTTAAAGACAGGATAGATACCTAGTTAAACTCAGCAGGGTCTGAGAGACATACTGGAAATCTAAAAGGGAAACCTGAATACAAGCAGTCTTGATGAATTAGTCATGTACCAACTGGAAAGCTGACTGCTGTGAAAGCATTCCTTTCTTTAATCAAAAAGCTACTGCCAGTAGGAGCACTTCCTTTGTGCCCTGCTGCTAGGTTATTGAGTTTCTAGCTGAGGCTGCTGGTAAGTACATACTGGGAAATGGATTAATCTGTGCATTTTACCTTTGCCCCTGAAAATCCATCCCAGGCGTGCTAGTGATTCACCTTTTTTTCCTGCACCTCCACAGGTGCCAGCTGCTGGATTCACTATTCATTCAATAACCCCCCCCCCACACATTTATTCACCTTTGGGGCAGTCTTCCAGGGGCTAAATGGCTGTTGATCCTTCTCTTGGCTTCAGTGTTTGGCAGTGCCAGGGATGTATTTGCTGAAGTAAGGAAGGGTAAGGAAGCATTTCTGCTCTTTCAAAAACAAAATATGATAAATCTCAGTTCAATATGACTTCTAAGATAAAAGTACCACACATGAAGAGAACATCTAATCATTTGACTGCTTCATCATGAGAACAGTGAGGACTTTTCCCTGCTCCTCCAGCAAGTGTAGAAAATGCCACTCAAGGAGATGCTCATGGTGTGCTATGGAAAAGGGAGTGACCATGCTAAATTGCAGCCCCTGGTCAGTCCTGCCAAGGAGGCCAAGTCAGTGATTCTGTCCTTCTGGAGAGTTCCCAGGAAAAGGCAAGAGTGATGGTTCACATTCCTAAGAGTGAAAGCTGGTGACTAGATTACTTAGGTTCCTTACGTGCCTCTATCCACCTTCCTCTCCTCTCAGTTCTAGCTGGGGTGTTTACAACCAATCAGCTTTTATTTCTCCATCATGGCTGTGCAGTAATAGCATGGACACTCAGGAGAATTTACAGGTTGGTGTTTTCTCTTTTTTAAGTGGAGGGTGCCTGGCAAATTAGGCAGCTTTATAAGAGCAAGGTAAGATCTGTACCCCTTTCAGTGGAGTTTTGATTTTGTTCTATATTACCCTCTTAATTTCTAGAATGACTATCTTTCAAAGTGGTTTATGACTACCACAAATGTATATTATTTCCATTGTGCTAAAAGACTAGAAGTACAATAGAAACCATTTCCATATTTACATTTTAGTCTAGTGTTACTTGTTAAAATGACTGTATCAAAATCTGTCCATTTAATTTTCTTAACATCTTTATCAAAGAACTGCCATTTGCAAGGAGAGGAGTTTTTTTCTTCTGCATGGAACTGAAGTTCAGTCAATTGCTTCAGTGAGTTAAAGGCCATAATGAGCAGATTACAAGTAGGCTAAATATGAGCTCTGGCGCCACTGTCATTAGAATGGCCCCAGCCTTTTCAGACTAAGTGTTCTGAAGAGCAAGTGTGTATATACTTAGCAATAGATATGCCCCTGATTTCAATTGATCAGTAAAGTAGGGAGGAATGACCCTTTTTGCAACCTGGGGATGACAAAGAGCATTCAGGAGGATATTGGGATACATATCCACTCTGACAGGTCAGCCTATCTTGTGGAAATGCTCTTGATCTATTGACAAAATAGCCTGGGATTCATTTGTTCTTTATTCCAAGACAGACACTGTTATTCCAGGCAATAAACAGAAATCTACTAAAAGGCAGCATCTCTCCCAGGGGTTTCCAAGGCATTTACCATCTTGCCCAAAAACCCTCATTGCCTAATACACAGCATTTCTCACACACTCTCAAACAAAAAAGATCAGTGTCATTATATCTGTCGTTATCCTTTATCAAGGGGAGAAGGGGTGTTTTGACTCATTCAGGGTCAAGGTGAAGACCATGATCAAGCAGCAGCTAGAATCTAGCATTTGGTCAATTGAACATTCCCTTTCAGATGGGCAACTTTTAGCATCACCATCACCTTGACCCCTGGTCTTGAGCTTGGAGAAGAAAAGCTGCAGTAATTTCCCAGTATTGCTCATAATGGACACCCCATGTACTCAAAAAAAAAACCCCAAAAAAACGAGAGAAACTTGTACAAAACCTGTGGGCCCTGTCCTGCACAGCAACTTGGCTGTCACAAAGCCAGTGTACCAATTATGCAGACAGCACGGAGCATGGATCTCTAGCCTGAGGCTTGCCCAGGGTCCCTGGGATGCAGCTGGCCACCTTTCAGACAGCCCACGTGTGGGTGTGTGCTGGACCTTGGCCTCTGAGAGCAGCAGTGACTGTCAATGGGATCTGCCTTCCCAGGTCACTGAGCTGCCACACCTCAGATACACGGCCAGCGGGGCAGGAAGCTTTTGTTATGCAGTTTGGACAAGACACAGCTTCTGTGACTGTTCCACTGCTTGGTGAGCACACTCATGAGGTTGCCTACAGTTCTCGTTGCTCCCTTCTTGTACTTTGGTGTAGGTTCCAGACATCACTGGTTTGCAGCAGTGCCCTGGTTTTCAGCCCTAGACCATAGAAAGAGCACTTCCTTCTTAGCCATTCCAGTCTCACTGACACTGCAAATATGTCAAAACCCTCTAAGCATTCAGCTGAACACCCACAAAACCTCTGACTTGATGATATCATGCCTTTTCCTCCAATCTACCTTTGCAATTGTTTCTCACAGAAACGTCTCATTTGATTTTTTTAAAAATTTTTTTTTACTTAGAATTTGGCAAGTACATACTCTGTCATTTTGAGCTTCTTTAAGAACAAACCATTATCTTTAGTCAGCCTAAAATTGGAGTCTGTGTATCACCTGGTTTGTTATAAAATGCTGAAAGCCCTCCCTGTCATCATGGGTGAAATGTGTGTAGTACAACCTGCCCAGATACATAAATGACCTCAAGCCCTGTAGTACATGATTCATCACATCCAAGAAAAGTGGGATGGGATGTTGTTCCCACAATGCAGGTGGGAACAGCAGAGGAACTGAGACACAAACAAGGAAAATGTCTTAGCCAGAATCACTCAAAGGATGTCTGTTCACTGTCTCTTAACTCTCAAGACTGATTATTCCATGCTGCTGAAGAAAATGAGGTTTGGGACAAGGCTTATGCTCTCTGCCTGTCCTTTCTCTGACACTCTGCCGTTTGCTGAGGAAGATTGGCATGTGGTTTACCCTGGCAAAAACCTTTGCTGAAATAAATGTTGACATTGAGTAGTGGTATGTGGGACTGGAAAAAACCAATTCTGGTGCAGGCCTGAGTCTTGGGGACTTGAAACAGCCAGAGCACAACTGCCATTACCTCATGGCCAGAAACAGAATGCCGTATGAGGAAATGAGAACTTGAACGTGACTGCAAGTACCAAAACAACTCAGGGAGATGCAGCAGTGGCTGGAAAGAGATGGTATGTAAAAGCTGTGTAATTTGAAGAAATGCTGTTTTCCCCACAGGTTAAGGGGCTCTGGTGGCCTCTGTCCCCTTAACGGTGTTTTGGACTGCCAGTCCAAGATAGCTGTTTTCTTCCGCTGCGTACAGAAAGCTTTTGTGAGGCTTTTTTTTCTCTTTGTTTTTTCTTTTGGGGAAGGGGTAAGCATCTGGAAAGAAACATAAGATATATAAGATGAAACATGGCCACTCAACTAAACTGGCAGTGGCCACCCAGGTCTGGGCTCAAAGTGAACGGTTCCATGCTGGTACTTCAAATTGACAGACTGTATGAAAATGTTAATTCTCAAAGTACCAGCTGAGAAAAGGGCCCACAGTCCTTCTGTTATAGGCATTTGGATTGTAATGAGGCAGTAAACTCAGCTGTGCTTAGCAGTCATGTATGCTGTCAAGGCTTTCTTTATTCATGTGGTCAATAGAGACATGGGAGAAATTGTCAACAACTTTGAAGGCTTCTCCAGAGAGCTTACCAGCGACAGGCAACTCTGCTGTAAGACATATTTTAGGGTGCCGTTGTGAAAAGGATAGCAACAAACATGTGAGTTGTGAATTTTCACAAAATAGTTGCATTTGCATTCCTAGAAATTGGGAACACGTGGGTCTCGGGCAAGCCAGTGTCAAAGTGACCGGTCAGAATTCCAGGGAGGTATTTGATCCAAGTTGCACATTTCTACACCTTCTCTTTTTTTTTTTTTCCTCCAGTATCAGGGCCTTTTCCCCTTGCTGTGTTATCTACAGTGCAGTCTTTTAACCATGGGGAACAAAGTATCATTTAACAGAAATGGAGACACTGATGAGTATTAAACCACTGTGGATGACACTTAGGGGGTCTACAATTTTTTGCTCAGTAGATTGGACCAGAGAAGGGCACTGTCCACTTGGCTATGGCTGCTGTCCTGAAAGCTCTGTGGGTCAAACAAGAGGGAAATGGGATGCCCATGGGACCTCAATGTAAGAATACTCATCAACTCAGAGATGCTGGTTGCCCTCATTTGCATGTCGTCTTGATTTTGAATTAATCTATACACACGATCGGCTTTAAAATATCAAACAAAATACAGTCATCACTGAGTTCTTGGAGACCCTGCCCATGCTTAATTTTGGCAGGATGGAAAATTGTGGCCACTGCACAGTGCTTAGTGGTGGAATTGGATGGAACATTAAAGAGTAATTTTGTGGAACTCTGGCATTTCTGAAAGAAAATATTTTTGCTGAGTCCTGTTTCTTTGTATACCCTTCTCTTGATTTCATCTTTCTTACTCACATATTTTAATCTGAGATTTTCACCTTTTGGCCACTTCCCTACTGAATATGCTGTTGATCTGGGAGTCAAATGTTGCATACTTAACATGTTGCTATTTATTAAAAATAGTCCTTTTAGGCAGGGATGTGCCATAAAGACAGCCTGGTTAGAAAGGAAAATTAGTGAACAAAAGATATTTTCTGCTCAAAAAAAACCTGACATAGAAAGAGCTGCCTGGAACTGCAAGCCTGGGAACCTGCCCTATGAACTAGTGAAAAACATCCTTGAAAAGGGCAGCTGGCCTCTTTGAAGTGCAGCCGAGGTACTTGGAAACCAGAAACATCCACAGATACCACTGATAAGCACCAAACAAGGAGACTGTTACAACAATTTGTCATATGAAGGTGGAAAACAGTCTGAAAAAAAAACAAATAACTATGAAGA
Source organism: Dicaeum eximium (assembly GCA_013396995.1). Taxonomy (NCBI): domain Eukaryota; kingdom Metazoa; phylum Chordata; class Aves; order Passeriformes; family Dicaeidae; genus Dicaeum; species Dicaeum eximium. The sequence goes on from VWZP01009260.1 coordinate 704,332, forward strand.
AACAGAAAACAGCACTCCCAAATGTCTGTGAAAAATAGAAATAAAACAGGATCTGTTGGCTACTCAATGCCCCACTCTTATGACTGTGTGCTATAAAAACACTTTATGTGTATCCAAAAATGAGCCTGAGAACTTCTTGGTTGAAACCCACACAACCTTTCTATGAGCATTTGGGCTCTCCCCAGGGACACCTGGCCAAAAAAAAGGGTCAGTGATATGGATCATTTTGGAAATGGGACTCTACCAGTTCTTTTACTGTCTAGGTCTGTCCTCCTCTCTTACATGAAAGGTTGGTCCCCCAGGTTGTTCCCACCTTTTGAGTTGATTTTGCTGCTTTTGAAATCTGGCTAATTCACTTCATATCAGTAGATAAATATTAATCTAAGTAATCATAAAAATATCTGCTGTTATATAATTGATAAATTGGCTTCATTCATGATAAACAGCAATCTAAAATAGTATATAACTACTTGGCTGCTGCTGACATTGGTTGTACCACAATACTGATTCATGTTATTATTAAATGATACCATGCTCTTGTTTGATAATATATATTATTGATGGCAGATATTCATTTGTAATAACTTGATATATATTAATATTAATTTTATTACCTATAGATATGTTTTCTAGTGGCAATTTTTGTGGTATTTGTGGTACTCTGTGATAAAGGAAAGATATTTAGTGGGCAAAACTTTCACTTCCTAATGTATTACAGGCTCCCACAAACCCACAGTCATTATCTCTCCACACCTTTTTTAATAATCACTCTACCAATACTGCTTCCATAATGAAACCAGGTTTAAAAGGATGCTCAATCCTTAATGATTTTCAGGAGAAAGTGTCAAATGTTCTTGCTTGGTGTTGAGAACCACTTTGCTTTGGTGTCAGGAGTTAATTTTGCATGCCAAATGTAAATGTTACTTGCATTTTGTGACATTTCATCATAAAGAAAAAAGCATCCATGTGTTATGGTATCACTGTTGTTCCAGTTATTGAATTCGTTTTGTTTTCTAGTTTATGTGAAAGTTACAGGTCAACATGGTCAGAAAGTCTAAAGGAACTGGGCCCTATTAGAAGAGTACATGTTTTAGCTGGCGTCCAAACTAAAATGGTCTTACAGCTCATTTCAGACAGAAGCTATGTCACTGACAGGGAGTGCTGCTTTCTGCCCAGAGAAGTCCTTCTCTCTCCAACCCTCTTCCAGTGTCTGCTCTTGAGCAGAGATGCAAACGAGCCCCTCTCCTGGGGAAGCTCTACAGCTTGGCTTTGCCCTCTCTCATGTCACAGCTGGCAGTGGGGACTGATGTCTACAGCTCTGGAAAGCTGTGTACTTAAAGAAGGTGCTTTAGTCTGTAGGTCTTTGTTTAGGGTTTGGACAAGAAGCTGCTTTTATTTGAGTCTGGATAATTGGGAGTTTGTTTTCATTTTTTTAATGGCTGGGGGCTTTTTCACAAAAACAACTCCTTACTGAAAACTAAAAACTTGGTAATTTAATTGCCTGTGCTACTGTTGTCTGCTAGTAAACGCTTGCCCTTCATGTGTTGATCTGTTTGCTGAAGTGATCAGTCATTTTGGGGGAAATTCCATTCTGTATTAAGATCTAAAAGATCCTGTTCTAAAATAACTAGGTATTTCCTTTTCTGAGAGCAGGAGGTATGAGAATAAGGGTGCTTCCCTGTTTTAATTTGACAGCTAAAATAGTGTGACTTGGCTTTCCTGTTTAATCTTTTACTCCTGCTTGGATAGAGTTTAAAAAGAAGCTGAAAAGGGCTTATTATCAACTACTCACAGCCATGAAATTAGCCAAACTCACATTTGGCAGTGCGACACAAGCTGATGAGGGAGGGGGGTGTGAAGGTTTAGAATATCTGCTGTTTCAACTCCCTGCTTGCTTCAGAAAAATGGGGAAAAGATTTACAGCCAATCCTCAACTGACTGGAATTACTTAATCTTTTTTTCATCATACTGTTTTATCATGCTATGGGGTTTTTTATTTTATATGTCATGCTTGAAGCAGGCTGCCAAGCATTTGCTATTCTGCATGGAATACAGATATATTACTGGTGTGCTACCAGAAGAGGAAGCTTGTGGTAAGTCATCTTTCATTCAAAGCTGGGGTTTTGGTACCCTCCATTATCCTAATCCTGGACTTGTCTCATCAGTTTTGATGGGAGTAACTGTGTCAGGAACACACCATCAGCCTCTGAGACTGACAGGCTGGAGGAACAATGGCAATGATGAAATCTGGAGTGGGAGGAGAATTTGATCCAGTTCAGGGTAATTTGATACTCATTCTTATTCCTCTATAGAAATACTCCAAAATGATCTGCTTGGGAAAAAAGAAAGGTGTGAGCTTAAATACATCTGTACCTGATGAAAACAGTTGCTTTGCATTTCTTAGAGAGTGGGAAGGGGACTGTGTGAGGTGAAGCCTGTTGTTTGCTGGCATCTTCTTGTGTGTCCCGGGAGTGCTATGTCAGACATCAGGTTTGTGCCACAGTGGTGATGTTTTGCCATGTAACTCTTTGCATTGGGTTAGTAGAAGCTTGTGCTGATCTCTGCTTCTTCCAAGGATTTATCTGCTTTGCAGTTCTCCTGCAATAAAATAGCTAGGGAGAAGAGGGAAGGGCTTATTTGGCCAAGTTGATCTATTTGATTAAAATGCCAGGTTTTCGGAAAAATAAAGAAGTAAAGACATCTCCAATTCTTCAGTTTTCCCAAATAATGTTCTTTGATGCATTATTTAACAAAATAATATGCTGTTGACTAAAACACAGTCTGACTTGTAATTATTCTTATCTGCTTCAGAACAGAAAGTGTTAAAGTATGGATAGTCTGGATAGTCTAGTATGGATAATCTGGCTCATTCAGGACCCTGTTCCTGGCTGGGCTGCTCAGACCAGCAGTTAAAACAGGTCTGAATGTTCAATTTTACAGACGTAAGATTTTAAATAGTATGTGAAGTGGGAAATGCTAACAGATGATGATCAATTCTCACTGCTTGCTCCTGAACACTTAGAAGTTTTGCTGGACTGACTGAGAATCTATCATTGCAGGTCCTTTTGAGGAGGTAAAAAAGTGGGCTTAATACCATTTCAGTGATTTTCCCAGTTAGGCAGAATGTTTATGAATGAAGATATATCCATGGAACTAACAGAAATGGAAATTTCTTTGTTGGTGTATTGTGTGTAACAGTGAGTTTGCATGGGTACAGCTGTTGTTGGTTTATGCAAGGGGCTTATGCACATAGGGATTCTCAGGGGAGTGCTATGAATTAACCAAAGTATGATCATTAGGATTGTTAATGAAAGTACATAAAATCTGGGCTTGAATAGCTACACTGAGAAGCCTTAACCTGTGGCAACTCAATGGATGAGAAATGGGGATGTCTTCTTCAGAGTCAACGTGAACTTTAAAATTTGATAAATGCTGTTTAATCTGGAAATTTGGTTTGCCTTCACTTTGAGGGATATTCTGGAACTGTCAGTAGTAGAGGGACCTTAGCTTCCTTCATAAACAGCATCCCTATTCCCAGAGAGAGTTGCATGTGCTTAAATTTCTGTCTCAGTTGATTGGTGTCAGATCAAGTTAACACAGCTGGTATTTTTCTTTCGGAAAATATACACCTTGGTATACCTAGAAATACTGTTTACAAGTTATGGGACGTTCATACCTGGATTAGAAAAATTTATTATTTGTTACTGTTAGCTGGGTCGAGGAATTTGGTTCACTGTACGTTACTGATATATCTGATCTCGTTTTCTGATGGTTTCTTCTAGCTACTTGTGAGGAAGAAATAAAAAGCTTATTCTAATTACATGTAAATTAATATTATTCTAGATGCAGTGTGGTGGAGTTATTTGGAGATGTATAATTAGCTGATCTAACTTTGCCTGCAGTTGCACACATAGGCCTTGAGAGAAGGCTGGATAATGTATTGTAAACACTTGAGTGTTACACTTCTGTGTTTTATGCTTTGAAAGGATAACTAGGCTTAGTCTAACTCTTGCAGGTCTGTGTCATGGGCAGTGATGACTTTGCTTCTGTATCTCTCCCAGACACTCCCCCCTTCCACTACTGCATAATGCTGCATTGCAGGAAAAGAGGAGTGGTGCGGGAAAGCTGAGGGCTGATCACAAGTGAAGACAAACGTCCTTCCATTGATTTACACAACGCCATCCTTCTTTTATTTGCAGAGTAGGATGAAGCTTACTCACAAGGGAGAAGTAACAAGGAAGTTCTTTCTGTAAGACAGTGATGCTACAGTTGTAAAATCTAGTTTATGGATTCCAGTTTATGGCCCCATTAATCATTCAAAAGTGATTCATTTCATTTTCCAAGTATGCATATACTTCAAAGTAAAAGGATGATATTTACAAATGGAGACTTATACAAGAAATGATTGGCCAAACAAAATAACTGTGAATATCACTTTTTGCTACTTTACTATGTTATTTTCTATGTAAAACCATTAGATGAAATATCTTCTATATGCATTTATTGACAAATATTGGTTTTTTCCTTCTTCAAGTCCTGAATAATGATATGAACAAATGTTGATATATTTCAACAAACAGCAGTTTGATGTAGATATATTACTACGAACTTTAACCTGTATTTCTGTGCCAGAAATTCAAGTCTGTGGGGGGGCCCCACAACCAGGATTGTCTTCTAGAAGATTTAAAGTGCCTTTTATATCCAGAGAGACTTCCATAGTAAAGCCTGTTGATAATTTTTAATGGACATTTGGCCAAAAATAAACTGGAAAAGAAGTTATTCAAACTAAAATATTTGAGTGAAAATGAAAAAGTAGATGGAAGTCACTCATTTTTAATTTGAAATGTTACTCTGTTGACTGCTATGGGTCAGATTCTTTGCCCCATATGTTGTTCACTGACACACCACAGCTGCTGACCTACTCTGGGTACTGCAGTGCAGCACAAAGCTTTCATGGGATGCTATAAATCAGGGAATGTTGAACCAGGAACTCTGTCAATATAGATGGCAAGGACCTGAAGATCCTGCAGAGGAATTATGATGTAACTTTCAGATGATTCATTTTTTATAGAAAGAAAAATTCTCCCTTGTGTGGGAGAGAAATGCTGCTTCAAAAACTCATCTTATTTAAACTACCACACTTTTTTTTTTTTTGTCAAGAAGCTTTTCTGCTGAAAATTTCAGGCAGCCGTGTCCATGTTTTAGGGTGCTTTACTTAAGCATGTGCTGCCAAAGATATACTCATTCCAGCAGAAGACTGCTCTACTTCCTACAAGTCCTGATCTGCTTAGTTTGAACCTAGTCTGGATATTGACGTAGTCATTGCAACTCTGCGTAAGTATAGCCAAAAGTGCAATACAGAGAGAACAGCAATTCCAACTTTTCATTTGCTTTCTATTTCCTGAATTTCTACCACTTAATAAAAATTTTACAGTTTGACAGGAAAAATAACTCTCTAGAAACCTTCACTCTATTTCATTCTTATTTTTCTTATCCAGATGCTGAATGTAAAGCAAAAAGGGGAAATAAAGGAAGCAATAGAGTGGGTCCCTGAACCAGCTGACTTTAAACCCTCATGTATTAGGGAGCTAACTTTTCCAGATGAGGATATATATATCCAGATGGGACATGCAACTGTTTCAAAGCTTGAAGGTTTAATATTTTATTTCAATAATACTACAGTGACTCCAGACAGTACTGATGTAATGTTGATACTGTTCCTTCACATATTCAGAGTTCAGTTTGAACTAGTGATTCAGAATATTATTAAATGTATTTGCTACAGGATCTCGATACATATTCTGCACCTGCATTCCCTTAAGTTAAAATAGTTTCTTTATAAAAAAATATGTAAAAGGACTGTACTGCTTGCATAAGAAAGGCAGCCAACATTTAGTATGAAATGGGAATGGACTTTTTTTTAAATGTGTGGTTTCCAGTGAAATTGGAAGTTCAGTTCAGAATTTGTGTTCCCAACATGCTGTACTTAGCAGCACTGTTAAAACCCCAGTTGTACAGTATGTGCATTTCTTTACTGCTGCACACACCCTGTTATATAATTCTTTACACTGCAAGTGGACAAGACAAAGCAGAAAAAAAATCAATAAAAAGTTTTATAACATGTGTTACATTTTCTATAAAACACATAGAAAAGAGTGTGTTGTTATTTCATCCTTTGTGCTACTGAGTAACTCCACCGGGAATTTGGAAAACCAGAAGCAAATCTTGAATGTTTGTTATTTCCTTGCAGGCATTAACAGTGCTGGGAATTGGTGCAGCAACCAGAGAACATGTGAGTATATGTATAAGTGCTTTGGGCTTTTTCCTAATTGCTGTTTGTTTAATGAATCTACTGCATAACCTTTGGAGCAGGTGCCAAAACTCCTTCGTGTGAAGTTAAACACTAAAGCTGAAAATTACTTGGTCTCTATTTCAGCTATTCCCTACCAAGGTTGCCTCTTTTCACCTTATCTCCCTGGTTCGTTCTTCCCACACGCAATTTCTGTGAACAACCTGGAAATACTTGATTTTTTTTTCACTATTATTATGAAATTAATTGCTAAAATCTCATCTTCCTACATCAGTGAGAAATATGAAAGAATGCATCCTGTGATTGTGATTGCCCATATGAAGGGTAGAGAAGCAAGGTGCAAAGGTGAAGTCCATGCTGCTCTGTGGAGCACACTGCAGGTCCATGAGACAGCCTGGATAACATCTGTGCAGAGCAGTGCAGGCTGGACAATGTGGTCTGTAGAGCGCTGAAGGGCTGATGAAGCTGATATCCCCAGTAGCCCAAGGATAATTATCCAGCTCCCATTTTCATTTTGCTCTGTGGGTTTGGTGCCAGTGTTTTGCTCAGCACAGCAGTGCATGTGTAGACATGACCCTGCAGTGGCTATATGAAGGAGTGGGGTTTAGAGGGGAGAGGTTCCAGGCTCCTCTAACTGCACCAACTCTTATTTGTGCTGCCCCAACTCAGCTGTAAATATCAAAATTCCAGGAAATCATGCTGTTAGCAAGCTGCAAGTCATCCTCTCTGTGGTACCAGTGGCACTGCCAGGCGTGCAGGAGGGCTGGGGAGCCAGGAGCAAGGCTGGCAGGGCAGGTCTGAGGGAACAGACAGGACTGGGAAGGTTACCAGACGAGGTTATGGTGCCAAGACACCGCTGAGGGCAAGCTCTGTCCCAGTGACAGGGACCAGGGTCAGACAGAGCCCAGGGACTGCCAGCCTGTCCATGGTGACAAAGTCAGGCCCATGTCAAGCAGGGCTCAGGCTGTGGTCCAGGGTCCAGGTCAGTGAGGTCCATGGCTCTGCACAGCTGCCATCACTCCTGGGGTGGCTCAGGCAGGGACTGGCGCCATGTCCTGAGCTGAGATGGGTCTGAGAGCAGGGTTGATGGGAGAGGGCTTTTAGTGAGGCTGGGCAGGGCCAGCAGGGCTAATCCTGTCCTCAGTGCCCTGCCTGGAACTCCTTCCAAGACAGATGTGTCCTGTCACCCAACAGAGAAGTGAGCGGGCTCTGATGGGATTTGCTGAAGAGGAATTTAGTTGCTGTGGGGTGTAGGGAGCATTTCAGGGAAATAACTGAAACCACAAAACCAGGGCAGGGAGAGGTGAATGGGAAAGGGACAAGGATTGTTAGAGCAGGGTGGAGGGCTCAGGCAGACCCTGCATAGCCCCAGAGCCCTGGCAGGTTTATGGGTGGGGGTCAGAGTGGGGATCCTCAGATGGCCCCCATCAAGTCCCCCTTGAGGGGTTCAGTCAGACTCAGCGTTTGGGCAAGGCCCGTGCTGGGGGAGGGGGTGCTGGTTTTGGCTGGGGTTGAGCTCATTTTTTCACAGTGGGTAGGAAAGGGATATGTTTTGGGTTTGTGTGAACACAGGGTAGATAATACAGAAATGTTTTTGTTATTGCTGAGCAGGGCTTACACAAAGCCAAGGCCTTTTCTTTTTTTCCATGCTGGCAAGATAGTTGGGCATGCCTGGGAGTTTGGGAGGAGACACAGCTGGGAGAGGTGACCCAAAATGACCAAAGGGATATTCCAGACCACGTGGTGTCATGCTCAGTGTATAACGTGGGGGGAAGAAGGAGGAAGGGGAGTATTTGGAGTGGTGACGATTGTCTTTCCAATAAATTGTAATGTGTAAGGGGGCCCTGCTCTCCTGGAGATGGTTGAACACCTGCCTGCCTGTGGGAAGCAGTGAATTCATTCATTGTTTTGCTTTGTTTTAAACTGTCTATATCTCAAACCGTGAATGTTCCAGCTTTTTCCCTTCCAGTTCCACCCTTGACCCCGATGGTGGGGAATGGCTGGGTGGGGCTGGGGTTAAACCATGACAGCGGGCCAGAGCCCAGAGCCATGCCAGGTTTGTAGGGGAAGGCCTTGTGCAGCTGCAGGCCTGGGGTTAAACCATGACAGCGGGCCAGAGCCCA
>VWZP01009260.1:713231-841072 GCA_013396995.1 Dicaeum eximium
GGGCCAGAGCCCAGAGCCATGCCAGGTTTGTAGGGGAAGGCCTTGTGCAGCTGGAGCTCTAGGGTTAAACCATGAGAGAGGGCCAGAGCCCAGAGCCATGCCAGGTTTGTAGGGGAAGGCCTTGTGCAGCTGCAGGCCTGGGGTTAAACCATGACAGCGGGCCAGAGCCCAAAGCCATGCCAGGTTTGTAGGGTAAGGCCTTGTGCAGGTGCAGGCCTGGCTCTGCACTGCTGGCTCAGGGCCTGAGGCAGCCTGAGGTACGTGGCAGGCAGGATGCCATGGGGACCAGCTGCCCCCAAGGACTGGGAGCTGCCAGGGAGCCCCATGGGGGCAGCAGGGCAGAGTCCTCCCAGCCAGGCTTGTCCCACCTCCAGGGGTGGCAGGGGACAGTGAGGTGGCCCCAGCTTCAAGCACGGGGCACCTCCCTGGGGATGGGGATGAAGAGAGGCCAGGAGTGAGGAGATCCATGGTCAGACATGGCCCAGGGTGTGTCCAGCCAGGATGGGGTGTTGTTCCATGGCCAGACATGTCCATGTCAGGTACACCTGCCATGCAATCCAGGTAGAAACTAAGGCCTGTGGGCAGAAGGTGAGACTGGCCACAGTGAGGTCTGTCAGTGCCCTCAGTGCCCTGCCTGGCCTTAGGAGGAATTTGTCTGGTACATTTGCAGCTATTTTAAAAGGGTGAAACCTCTCTTTTCCCTCAAGGAAACTCATTGGTAACATTAGTAGTAAGTCACTGCCGTCATCTATATTTAAATACTTTTTGGATGAAATATTTTTAATGAGTCCAAAGACCAGAACTAACTCCCTGATATATCATAAATAGCAAGTGTCAGCAGACAGGCTGATACTTTTTTGAATACCAGTCTCCAGAATAAAGTAAATTGGTTTTTATTGCACCCATCTTTTTGCCAAGTATTGACACCAAATCTACAGAGACAAACAATGTGAATTAACAAATTCTCTGTTCTCTGCAGCAACTGGAAAAAACAGTGATGACATTAGCATAATTTCTCTGCTGCCAGTTTCTCATGCCAAGCCCTGCTATAAAAATATTTTACTTCTCACTCTCAGCTGTTGTCTACCAGTAGATAGGACACTTTATTTGCAGAGGGGGGAATATCTAGTAGGATGGGTTTGAATTACCCATTAGTATAACCCTGCTTTAAAAATTAAAGGCCAGTCCTGAATTTTGGCTTTACTGGATGTTTTATACAACCTTTCTCTTCTTTTGACCATAGCATCTGAGAACCACATAAGCATTTAATGTATTTATCCACAGAATTCCCATGTCAATAAGGGGAATACAATTCTGTACTATCTGTACTAGAAACATGGGAAATGAATATGAGGCCTGAACTGACAGAACAACTTAGTCAAGCTCCAGACAGGAAATCTGTAACACAGCTACAAATCGAATCCTGACTCTTATCCAAGCGTATCTCAGCTACAAGGCCATCTCTCATCTGGCTGGACTGGTTTCCAGGAGAAAGAATGATTTCCTACAGCAGAGTCACTGCTATTTTCACTTTAGCTGCCTCAAAATGGGAATAGCTGCTCATTCACATAGGCAAGCACATCCCAAAGCTGTGCAGTCCCAAGCATGCTGAATTCTGTCCCCAGAGTGCCCCTAGTTCCTGCCTGTGGACACAGTTAGGTGACCAGAGGGATGTGAGCTGGCTCCCAAAGAAACCTAAATGCTAAAAAGGTTTTGAGAGAGTGTGTGAGGCAATTATCTGGCAGAGCTGCCCCATCAGTTTGTGTGAGCATTACATAATAGTCTCGCTACAAACTCTGCGTGCCTCTGTGCACGTTAAGCCCATGTCCACGGCCTGGAATGCAGCAGCCATTTTCACTTCACTTTCACTTCCAGGATTCAACATCCAGTTAAGTGGCAGTCATTTCCAAACTCAATCCAGTGCAACTATGCCCTTTGGCACACACTGATTTTTATTCAGTGTACCTGAGTTCATTGTGCCAGGTGTAATGTTCTTGACATTACAAGTATAAGCTGATTTTTAATATTGACAACGTCCTTGGAGTTCATCCAAATTCTCATGTGATCTCTCATTTAAATTTAAATATTTTGGATTTATAGAGACACACACAGGAGGGACACTGTACAAATGCTTTTGTGTGAGTTGCCAGCAGCTCTTACCACATGTTAATTTGGGAGTGTCCAGGTCTTAACTTTCCACTTTCTTCCTTACACCACCACAATAGAGTGATATTTAAACATCTCTACAAGCCAGGGCCTTGAGTTGTCTCCAAATCGACAGCTGCAGGCTGGGAAGTGTGAATGAAAGCTTGTCTGTGCTGCTGATGGCCAAAAAAAGTTCCAGAGAAAGACTCTGCAAAATGCAGCAGCAATGAGAAGATCTTTCTCTCCCCATCCTTCAAAGCAGTCTGATTAGTTTCTTCAGCTGTCATGACTGTGATTTCTGAGCATAAGCTTGCATGCACTGCTGTAATTTTTTCGTTTCATGTTATGCACCAAAAGGCTTTGGATGTCTCAATGTGGCAGTCATCTCTACTATGGATTTGGGAGCCTCTGTCAATTAGTCCAGCACTTGATCTTGTTTGATCCTATCCAAGTATCCAAAAGGTTTGAAAACAGATTAGTTATACAAAAAAATCCAGTAACAACTGACTATGGTGATTGCTCTTTTTTTTTTTCCCTTAAAAAACAAGTTGCTACATGGTGGTCACAGCATGTATTTGTGTTGTTACCCCACAAGCTCACCTTCCTGTGGGTTGCAAAGGCAAGTTAGAAGGGTGGCTTAAACTTCAAGCAGGTGAATGTGAACTGTTTGTGGTTTTAATAAAGGCACCTGAAACCTGGGCTGCATTCCATATTCAGACACTTCACAGGTGCCAGTCACTATGGGGACAAACTCACCAAGTCAGGCTCATTAGAAGACTTGGTTTTACTGGCTGATCAGATGGATGTTTGTCTCAAAATTCAGCAGCTCTTTGTTTTCTGACCCTTTATCTACCATAATCAGATAACTAATATTCTTTGTGGTACTGCAGTAAGGCAAATTTTGCAACATACCATAACATGTCAGAAATAGTATGGCTTACAAAACTCATCTAAGAAGGTGGAATGTAGAAGTTGATATTTGACCAAAGTGGTAAGAAATTTTATTACTATCTCTGAGTGTTGAATAGCCCTTGGAAAGAGGAGAAATGATACAAGGATACAGCTCTAGAAAATATCAAGAAATGTCCCATGTTTTGTCTAAAATACTGCTCTGAATATGGCCTGCAGTCATAGTAGTCATCTTTGCAGCATGAAGTGTTCATGTTTTGCAAATCAAAATTCCTTGAATACCTCCTGTTTAGCTCTATGTATTAAAATTCTTCAAATATTCATATTTTTGCATGAAAGCTCCTAGAAGTCTCATACGTACAAATTTTAAAATGTATTTTTACTTTTACTCACATTAAAGTGTGCTGTTGAAATGTTTTTTACATCTTTCTGATCTTTGAAGCACCATAAACCTTCTTGGTCTTCAAGGTACAAGCTTCACTTCAACTGCTATTGGTAGTAAATGGTGCTGATAAAGGGAAAGAGTGAAGTTGTAATTAATTCCTATACTAAAAACTAGGAGCTCTTCCAGAGCTATAGACTGGTCTGCTTATGTCTGCTATGTATGTCCATACACCTAACTCCTCTGCAAATTATGAAGAGAAGTGATTCCCATTCTGAATTCTTCTCTTGGCTAGGTGTTCCTGTCCTGGATAACCACAGGGACTGCTAATTCCCACTAGTAAAGCCCTGGGGCCAGCTTTATTTGACATCCTCTCTGGCTACAATTGCTAAAATGTCCTGCAGAATCCACCTTATCTGCAGTGTTACATAAAGTGGTTTCCAGCAGAAGGAACTTTACTTGCTAAGTGTAGGCAGAACTGTTATGTGAAAGTGCAGCTTAATCTGTTTCCTTGTACTTTATAGAGGACTGTAGGAACACTCAAGAACCTTTAAGTTACAAAAGTATGCACACGGCTGTGTGCTGACAACCTACAGCTGGGACATACCATTAATGAAAAGATAACACCTGGACCATCTGAACTAGGTGACTTGAGAATATCAGACCAGTAGAGCTGAGATGAAGTTCATTAGGAGGAGCATGTGACAAAGCTCTCAGGTGTGGTGACAAGAATGCTGCTACTACCTGGGAGTTCAGTAATTTGAGAAAAGACCCAAGGGTGTTCAACCACAGGTTGGCTACTGAGCATCTGCTTAATGCAGCCTCAGAAAAGGATGAGGTTGGACCATTCCAAGCTTCTCACAGGATCTAAACTGAAAGAGTTCATAGTCTGATCATCTCTCTTCAAGAATGATGCACTACAGTGTACATTAAGAACCGTTCTAATAAGCAGTGGTTCTCTTTACATTTTGTGTGCTTACAACAGGCAGAGATATTTTTTTTGTGCAATCTTCTTCTGTTGGGCTAAATGTCAGGAAAAGAGAACAACTTTTTGTGCTACAAAAAAATTAGTCCGAATATCAGTGATCAGTATAAGGAAAATCAGCATAATGACATATGCAAATAATTTTTATACGAAGTATGCTTTTCAAAGTTATGATCAGTTTGGTTTAAGAAAGATTGAATTGTCCTCTTATGCAGGACCCTGAATGAAAGCACAGTGATTAATAAATTCTTAGAATTATCTGAAATTGTACACTTTTCCAATATTTACCAGTTTATTGACTTTAAAATTTTATTTTAAAAATTACTATGCATTTTTCCACATGTTCAAATATGTATTGGATAGCTTATGTCTGAATATTAACCACACATCTACTCACAATTAAATTCCTGAAGAGGAATTTTATAAGTTACTGCAGAAGTTACAAGGATTAAGGAGACTTGAAAGCTGAATTCTGCTGGAATTTATTTAGTGAACTTCATTCCTAAATATACTATGATCTCTAGGTTTTACTGTTCCAGGCTGCAAAATTAGTCCATATGTTCGTGGGATCTGGTTTTAAATGGTGACAGACAGCTGATTACTAATATTATCTGGTAACCTCTGTTAAACTGCAGCTCTCTGATTTATATCAAATTAGTAATTTATGTAGGGTTGGGGAATAAAAAAAATTGCTGCTAGAGATATTATGCAGAGATTGCATTTCCAGCAAGATCTTTTGCCTTCCTGATGGTTCATCTGGGAAGACCACGGGAAGTTTGTTTTTCCTTGCCAGATGTTACCCTCCAAGACATTTTGCCTTCCAACCCTTTTTTACTACTGACTACAAAAAACCACACCGGAATTAAATACGCATCATGCCTTCCAAAAGATTTTTTAAAAAAAGCTTTATTAAACATACACTCTTTAGAATAGATTTAATGACTTCTCCCACCTTGAAGGAATCCTCCAGCACACACAAAGTTCTTATTTTCAGTATGAAATCAAGCACGTAAGGCCATGCTACTCACACACAGTAATCAATAGTAACAGAAATGGCCACTGGTAACTGAAATAACGTGTAGAAAAGTAGCTTTCTAACAACTTAAAACTGGGTTAACATCTGCATGGCATATCAGGAATAATCATCTGTCCTGTGCAACTACAGAACAGCAGCACTGAAGGCAAATCTGGTCTGTGACTTTTAACAATAAAATTAAAAAAAAGGTTTATTTAACAATAAAGCAAATACCTTTTGAAGTATATAAAAGCCCCACCACTTTAGAGAAACTAAGTAGCTTAGATACATTTCCACATTAATATTTAATGCTGGTTTATAGCACTAGACAGCCATCTCCATTTTAATAGGTGGATGAGGATTATAATCTTCAATCTGCAAGTCTTCTGCCTTGAAGTCACTGATGTCTTTAATCTCACGAAGAATTCTGAGTTTGGGGAAAGGTCTTGGCTCCCTCTGAAGCTGATATAAAAGCAAGCTTACTGTATAAATCTAATACTTGAAAGCAGAGACTCTGTGTTCTCAATCTCAAATCAGATTACACTATGTAGGCTTTCCCTTCCCACCAAAAAGACTTACACTAAGAAAAAAAGATATAAGAAAATTCCAAGACAGTTAGGTAGAATCTACCTAAGTATTTTCACAGGGAGCAGTAGCATAATTTTCAGGTGAATTACCTGATCATCCAAATGCACTGCAAGTATTTTCAGTTGGCAAATCAGTTCTGGTGGTTACAGATTATATTCCTTCCAGGGGAAATTAAATTGGAAAATCTGACCCAAACATGCATCAAATATTCTACAGCTTCTCACTCCTCATCATTAGGGTCTGAATCAATAACTACTTCTCATGATAGTTTTGAACCATACTAATAATGAGGACATTCAGTCCAAGCTTAGTCTAATCAAATCAAACACTGATTTTATCCTACTGCAACAAATTACTCCCTGAAGAAAATGTAGCCTTTCTCAGCCAAATAGTATTACTGATGATCTCTGTGAATTTTAAGTTATCCTTTTCTGATATATTACAAAGACATTTTATTTTGTGTTATTTGGATTAGGTGGAATTGTTTTTGAAGTTAAAAGTACAGATTCTGGCTCTCTAACTTGGTTTTAGAGTAGTACACAGATGTACATTTCAATCATGCTTGTATTGTATTTCTATTTGCAACCTGAATTGAACAGATGTTCAGATACTACAGTTATTAGGATAGAAATCAGAAAAAAAGCCACACAAATTACCATCTGCAAAAGGATATATAAAATATCAAGGTAATTTTGCATTGAATAAGCACTGTGGAAGATACAAGGATAGAGTACAGTATAAGTACTTACTTGGACTTTTAGAGGTTCCACATGGTTCAGATATATGTGAGCATCCCCTAAGGTGTGTATGAACTCTCCAGGCTGAAAAGAATAAATAATACATGTGCTTTTCAAAGAAAGCAAAACGTTACAATGCTTACAGTGTTGATTCTCAGCATCTGGCTAGTGTGGGACTGCAGCTTCTGTACTGGATTGTATCTTTGAAAGCTGTGAAGGGCATAAGCTTCTCTGACTAATGCTTAATTAATGGAAAATATAATGAAATTTCCACTAGTTTACAAAAAAATTTATCTTTCAAATCCTGCCATGACAGTAGCTTTGGTAAATGAATGGAGTAATACTGATCTGCTCACTGAGACAGAAACAAGTGCAGCAGTGACATCCAGCTTTTCCACTCCATTTCCAGTAAGTAAACTCACCAAAGCTGGCTTCAGAGCAGTTGCCTCAGCCACTACTGAACAGCAGTGGAGGTGTCAGGCACAGGCAAGCACCCAGATGGGGTTTGCAAGCTTGCAAGTTCTGTGACTTAGCAGCCCCTGAGCAATGGAATTTCACGTGGAGAAGTTTCATCTCCTCTTTTACTGGCCTCTGACCAATGCTGATCAGCCCTCAGAAATGTTACACTGAAAACCACCAAAGCCATGAAAGGAAGTGGCTGAGAGGCAACAGCTGGATGTAACGTTAAACTTCACCTTTTTCAGTAGTTTGGACTAATTTCTGTGATTGCTGTAAAGTCTGATTCTTCCCTATTGCCCTGTTTTAAGAAGTTCCCCTTCATGTTGCTGGTGGCAGGAGGATTAGGCACTGAAGGCCTTTCTAGTATAATTTTTTTACCTGTCCCAAAGAAAAGGGGTTTTCCCTTGTAAAAGACTGTCATGCATTTAAGTTTCTCTGCCAAATTACAAAATACAGCTTTGAAGTAAGGGCAGGAGCTATCTGAGCACATACCACCACTCTACTTAATCATCTACAGCAGGAAATCAAAGAAATACACAGCTGAAATTATATCTGGAAGTTAGATGGGCAGAATATCCACATTAGAACCTTGACAGCAACTGCTGAGCTACTGTTCACTTCCAATACACACATGCTACAAAATCGAATCACTTGTATATTGCTATCCCATGAGGGCAAGCACTCAGTTCAGATTTCCAAGAAAGCTGAACAGTGAACAGGTCAGTCTTGACAGAGTCAAGGCACGAAATAATGTTCTGCTTAACCTGAATTTTAAAATTCTTACATTGCTGATTCTAACTGACCATACAAACCGGAGGGAATTCACATCAAATTCACAGGGCCCTTTTTTACACAAATTTCATCAAGATTTCAAACATTATGTTCATTCCAGTTTTTCTTGGACATGACATTAAAAGCCTTATCTTTTAGTCCCTCATTTCTCAGACAAGAATAAGCAAAACTATTAAATAGCCTACCTTCAGCCCTGTGACATGGGCAATCATGTATGTGAGCAGTGAATAGCTGGCAATATTAAAAGGCACTCCTAGTCCCATGTCTCCAGACCTCTGATAGAGTTGGCAAGACAATTCACCATTTAGAACATAGAACTGGCAAAGGGCATGGCACGGAGGCAAAGCCATCAGGGAAATATCTAGGAATTGAGGTATAGAAGGTAGGGGGCAGAAAACAGTAACAGCATTAGTGTGTTATGAATGTAGAAAATACAAAGCCTAAACAAACATGTACTGTGGCAGAGAGCCAACTGCATTATCATTCTGTTCTTTTTCTCGTTTTCCTGCTGCTCAAGCAATTAAGTCCAGGTCATGACAAGCTGTCTCCTAGGTTGTATGACCAGAAAGTCATAAACAGATATTCCACAGAACAGATTTATGCCATAATGTTGCACAGCAGTTTATTTCTACTTGCCTTGGTGAGACAGTGGAATTCCCTAAAGGAAGACATTAAAAGTAATATTAACCACATACCCTAAAGCAAATTCCAACTGCTTCATCTTACTCTCTTCCCACTGCAATGTTCTTGTTGAAATATAAAAGTAATGATCATTAAAAAAAAGAGAAACCAGAAAATCTTCTGAGTGTTTTTCTCCGCTTAAAAAGTGCAGAGAGCAAAATTACAGCTTGGCAAGGAAAACTTTCACCAGATATCTTCTGAGAATGTCTACCCTTGAAAATAACAGCAATAGCAAGTGGCATACCCTTTCAGACAAGAGTGGAAAATGCTGTGTGATTCTTTTGGAGCACAGATCTATCACTGGTGAAAGTTAAACATTCTCTTGCAGTAGTTCTTGTTTAGAAGTTGCCCTAGAGAGTGAATGGATATCTATGTATAAATAGACCCTATAATTTGTATGATAGAGGTCCATCATATGAACCCATGTTCAAGGAGAAGATTACAATACAAGTAATATTTTCGTTCTCTAGTTTTTAGGGTTAAGTTTACAATAGATTACATGGCTAAAAGCCAGACACATTGCTTCAGTGTAGTTTTTATGGTTTGGGTTTTTTACCTTTTTATAATAAGAGTTACTATCTTTGAACAGACTATGTTAAAGACACTGGTGTATCCCTCACTTTAACCTGGAGAGAAAAACTCTGAAGAAACTGTTCATTATTTTTGAGGTCTGAACATGAGGATAAAGTAGAAAGAGAATCAAGATTATAGCCCTTGGCCATTTTTACTGCACTCCTGGTAGTTTTACAAAGAATGAACAAGGACACCGAATGGAA
Organism: Dicaeum eximium; assembly: GCA_013396995.1. NCBI lineage: Eukaryota > Metazoa > Chordata > Aves > Passeriformes > Dicaeidae > Dicaeum > Dicaeum eximium. Next base: position 722,701 of record VWZP01009260.1, read on the forward strand.
CTGACTGTTGACACAGGAACAGAACATAATTTAGCACACAGCAATATAATGTGCAACTGCATGCACTTTACACCAGCTGTTCAATACCTTTGGGATTCCAAGCACACATAATTATTCTTCTGTCATCTGGATTGGTTTTGATCGTTTCAATCACTTTTTCCAACTGATCAACTCCTTGGTTGGAGTAATCTGAAGAAATATAACAAATAAGATCTAAACCAGACAGATTCAAGTCATGGTATTTTACCTAAATAGGACAAAAACTGTACTGGAATGGACAAGATATTACCACCTAGTCAGTCACAGTATTTAGACTGATTTGCTTATTGCATTTCTGGATTAAAATGCCTTTCTAGACATTCAATTTGCATTCTACAGTGCTCCTTATATATATTTAAAAACAAAATTATGCCCAGACCACTGTGCCAGGTGCCAGCATTCTTTACACACTCAAAAGTATAGAGTTTTTGATAGATGAATAATTGCATCCACCTAGCACTCTCAAGGTTATGTATGAAAACCAAATTTCCATAGCATTTAGCTCCAGAAAGGAACTTTAATCATGTGTAGCACAGGAGATTACACTTCACCCAATGACACTCACAGGCTGAATTTTAGGCTGAATACCAGTTATGTAAGAAATTTTCTGAAATGAACCTACCATTAAAATGCATTTCAGAATAAAAAAGTCATTAGTTGTTAATCATTGTCCTGACTCATGCCAGTCATTTAGCATGGCTGATAACTACTTTTTTCTAATAACTCTTATTGCAGCAACACCAAATTATGCTTACAGGGAGACCCAAGCTGGCAAACAAGGTAGTAATACACAATTAGCATCTCAGGGAACTCTTCTGACAGCAACACCATGCCAGAAGCCTTGTCAAATGGTTATGTTAGTTCCTGAAGCTAATTACCTATCCATTAATAATGCAACTTAAGGAAATTTATTTGTATGGAAAATGATGGGAATTTATCTTGTTCTTTTTTTCCATGCTATGTTGTGCCGTAGGCTTTTTAAGATGAGATACTGTAAGTTTTCAGATGTGTCAGTTCACAATTTGCATCATTTGTGTAACCATAAAACTGCATTCTGCTAGTGGTCAACACGTCAATATTAAATCTAATATCAAATGCAATTTGAGGCTGTACTGAAAACAAACAAAAAACCAAACAAGAAACCCCACCTAGATAACTAACCATGTTGTTAATCCAAGTTAAAAAAATAACACCAGGCAGTGACAATCTGGTTTTTGAACCCTTTTTCTTAATGGCAGTCCTCTAAGCATTTTCTATAGCCTCTCTTTCAGTGAATTGGAAAAGAGAAACAACACATTTCAGAGTCAGTTTAATAAACCAGTTCCACTGAAAATACCAACAGGTACTGCATCACATCACAACTTGTCACAGCTGTGCTGAAAAACCTTTCTCTTCCACTGCCTCCAGTGAATGTAGTGCACTGATGCCTGTTCTTTCCAGCACAACAATTTCATGGACCCTGCACTGGTATACAGAGGTGGCAGCCTGTGTTCCACTGTTATCAAATGGAGCTAGCTCAGGTTTCTGGGCTGCAGCACTCACATCCTTGCAGCTACCAGCAACCACATCTGCTCTAGGTAAAAGAGTAACAGTGTGTGCCTTATGACTCATCTGTTCCACAAATACCAAACTATAGTATACAAAGCTACATCTTTCAGGGTAATTAAAATTGAGTAAGTAAAAAAAAAGTTAAATTAACTCTCTCAAACACTCTTTATTCTGGCTGTCAGCTTGCTGTGAAGGGTTCTTTAAGAACCTTCCATTCCACACAGACTTCTGGTAGTGATGTGTCACAGCTCTCTCACTGAGCACTCAAGACTGTATTTGGATGGATTACCTGTGTGCATATCTTTGTATTCTGCTCCAAAATGCCTCCACTGGAAACCATACACTGGTCCTAAATCACCCTCCTCTCTGGTGCTGAAACCCTGCTTATCCAGGAACTCGCGCGACCCATTAGCATCCCAAATCTTCACACCTTTTGCAGAGAGCTCTTTGGCATTTGTGGAACCCTACAAAACACAGTGAGAAGTCTGCATCCTAATTGCAACACATGATTTAAAACAGTTGTATTAAACTTTGCTAGTCCACAGTATTTCTCCACTCAAAGGATGAACAGTGTAATTAATGTACTGGATGAGGTTCTTACATGTGGACAGAACAAAACTTGTTCTGTCAACACACTGGGATGGAGTTTGAAGTGCCATGCTGCTGTGGTTTAACTCAGGATTCTCACACTTTGTGCATGCACAAACAGCCTCAAGGTCAACTGTGGAAAGTCATTTCATATTTGCAGAGAACAAGATGTTACGTTACAGACTGATGAAAACAGACTAACAAAAAATGTATGGCCTAGGCATGGTCTTTGCCAAGCCATGTATAATAAGCTTAAGGTCTTAACAATCCTTTAGTTAAAATGACAAAAATGAGAAAATAACCCAGAAAAATGTCTTACTTCACCTGTGGTTGCACACTGCTTGTCTGTGTTCAAATCAAGCTATCTCAATATTAAAAAGCAGATCACTAAATGGCCTGCTATCTGTCTCATATTATTATTTCTGATTAAAACACCAAGCAAAGAGACTTCATTAGGCTTTATAGTTGTGGAGTATTTTCAAATTAGTCCAAGCCCTCATTATTTCAAATTTTCTCCATTAAGAAGAAATAGAAGAGAAACTGTTCTGATTGCACTGGTAGCAATAGCCTGAAATAAAATGCAGAATGTCTTGAAGATAATGGCCTTCCATGTGTGGCCACAGTATTAGGGGCTTGCACTTCTTTTGTCGTAAGAATAGAATCATCTGCAGTTACCCAAATGCCTTAATCCACTGCCCACCAGTTCGTGCTGTTTACGCCACTCTCGGGCCCACCACCCACAGAGACACCCAAATACGGAACCTTGATGAACCACAGCAGCTCCTCCAGCACGCCCTTCCAGAACACTCTCTTCGTTGTGAGCAGTGGAAACTGATCTGTAAAGAGTTCCAGAGTGTCAGCGGGGACCAGCTTTTGCCAGGGTGAACACACTTCGCCTTTTCCCCACATGGAGGGCAATGCCACCACCTGACATTCTGAGGCTGGGATATGAAATAAGGAGCTGCGACAGGATGTGTAGCTCCCATGGTCTGACCCCTCGGGTGGGAGGGAGCGGGACAGCCCCGGCGTGTGAGACTCCCACACCCAGCCCGGCTCAGGGTGGGGACAGGGGCAGGGGGCAGGGGCAGGGGCCGGGGTGCCCACCTCTCAGGCTGTACCGCGCCTGCATGCCGAACACGGAGAGGGTGCCGGTGCCGGTGCGATCCTCCCGCCGGTGGCCGTGCTGCAGGATGTGCCGCACCTGCTGCAGGTACTGCTGCTCGCCGGGCTCCGGGCGGGCGGCAGCGCCGTTCAGCAGCTCCCCGTCGGCGGGCATGGCGGGCCAGCGGCTCCGGCTGCGCTCTGGGCTCCGGCTGCGCGCTGGGCTCCGGCTGCGCGCTGGGCTCCCGAGCCCGCCAAAGCCCGGATTTCCCGCCAAAGCCCGGATTCCCCGCCAAAGCCCGGATTCCCCGCCAAACGGCGCTGAGGGGCGGGCGGGGCGGAGCGGCACCACCGCCACCTCCTCTCTCGCCCGTCCCCTTCCCTTTCCCCCTCCTCTTCCTCTTCCAGTACCTGGGGGGTTCTCTGCGCCGCCGCTTACTACAGCTGTCCGATGTGGTCCCGCACGGAGCTGTTCCCCCTGAGGGAGGGCTGGCCCCAGCCAGTGCCCCGAACCGTACCGGCTCATTTAGGTTGCATATTAGGAAGATATTAGGAAGAGTTTCTTTACAGAAAGGTTGTTTACAGAAGAGGTTCTTTACAGAAAGTTTCTTTGCAGAAAGGTTGATCACATACGGGAATGGGCTGTCCAGAGAGGTGGTGGAGCCAGCGTCCCTGGAGGTGTTTGAGGAAAGACAAGGCGGCGTGTAGTGCCATGGTCTAGTTGGCATGGTGGTGTTCTGTCAAAGGTTGGACCCAATGAGTTCAGAGGCTTTTCGTACTCGATTGATTGTGTGTGTGATTCTGTGATTTCATTCTGCTCTAGTGGCACCATAAGTGCCCTCCAGGCTCATCCTGTGCTGTAAAGTACTGTTGACATGTGTCATCTTCCTCTTTCTGCCTCAGGCATCCCATTTCGGAGCTGAACAAGACCAAAGCCTTGGCTGGGCCTGGCAGGCCACACGCCTGTGGCACTAGATCCCCGCAGCCAGGATATCCCAAACGTCCAAAGGCCCTGTGCCAGCCTCCCTTGTCTCCTGTGGTGTGCTGCCCTTACAGCGCCATGCCCCATGCACAGCTCCCCTTCCACGTCCAGCAGTGTCACCCTGCCCTGAGCTTCTAAAGCCAGGCTCTGTTCGTGCCGTCCATGTCATGTCATCAGCTTCCCGTTTCATATTTTGTTGGCACATTTGCTGCTCACTAAGGGTAGTACTCGTCACTTGGGTTTATTGGGTCTCATCGTGTTGATCTCAGCTTCTCCCATGTCCCAGTGTCATTTTGCATCCATACCCATGTCTGATTGCAACTGCTCCCAACATGGTGTCCTCTGAAAATTTTCTAGGTATAATCTCTGTTAATCAGAAGAAACTGATTCCTCTCTGAATATTTCTTCATTAGTATCCCTTGGAAGTCAAGAATTTTGTAAGAGTCAGTTGTCTCTGAGATCAAGCCCAGCTTTCTGACAAGTGATGTGTTTACAGGAGTTTTGACTGATAATCTCTCATTATTAGGAGCCTGCAATACAGGTATATATGATAAAAATTAAGAAGCATGGAGGACTGTGGATTAGAAAATATTACCTTTTTTGCAGCAGGCAGAAAATCATCTTTTCCACTAATTAAAAGAAATGGCTTTTTTCTCATATAAATTTGTATACTTAACGTGTATGTATAGAAGGAAAACATAAAGTGTAAATAGGGGGTGGATATTTTTTTCTGCTGCCATCTAATATAGATGTTTTTGTACACTTTGAAATTAGCATGATTTATTTAGCAGAGCTACAGTTGGAAATGATGCATATACCTGTGTGCAAAAAATGCTTAGAAAAGCTATGCACGGCAAATGCTACCAAATCACCTAGAGCTCTGCTTCTAGCTAAGAGATATATCAGTTCTTAACCTTTATTATAATTTACAAATACCATTGAAAGCTGATGTGTATAATTTAGGGAGAAACAAACTTCTTTACTGATAAAGCTTTTAATTAATTAAGAAAGAAACTCCAGAGGCAGACTACTGTTTGTAAGAAATGCCAAAGGCAGAAGACTTACTCATTAGTGCATATTCAGATAAGTCATTTAATGTACACAATAAGCATCAAAAGCAAATGGAAGAAGAAATTGAATATTTTCATTGCAAAATAATATGCTACTTGCAGATGGAAATCTGGTTGATTCAGACAGCTGAATATGCAACATCGGTAGGGATCAGTCTTGAAAAGGCTTAAGAACATGCTTGAATGAAGTATGCAAATAGAAATTACTTTTATGCTTACAGCTGATTATGTCCTTATATCTTTGCATAACCAGAGCCATAGCTTGTTACCAAAGATTACCTTACTGACAACATAAATAACATTTTATTTAAATAAATTAATATTGAAATGGATTTGGTTTTGGGTTTGAGTTTAAAGATTTCTACAGGCTTTGGTTGATAGCTTATATGTCACAGTATTTACTAAACAACATTTTATTTATATGCAACTATTTTAACCATAGTAATTTAACAGTTAGCTATGTTGAGCATAGGGGTAGTTCAACTAAGGAGCATATACTTTATTTCAGGAAGAAAGAATTCACTCTTCTTCTTTCCTAGGAAGAAAAAAAAAGAACAGAGCAAGATTATACATTTTGGTTTTGGATAGAGAAAAATATGTTAGAAAAATAAGTATATGTGGAATGTACCAGTGGCCTGCTATAGAAACAAGCATAACACAAAAACCAGACAGACACTTTTCCCTTTGTTTCTGCTCTTATAGATCTGTCCAGTTTTCTTGTAGAGTTTTAACTCTTTTTTTTGTCCATTACATTTTCATGTACTCTAAGCCTTGTGCAAACTGAATGTAAAATGGTGGTGTGATTTTGAAATCAACACTGCTTACTTTTTTCAGGTATAAAATGGCTACACAAGATATGTCCACAGGAAAATCAGACCAAGATTCAGGCTAAAAATCACCATCAAACTACAGAAATAATTATTGCCATCATTAGGCCCTGAAGATTATATTCAATGATCTGAAAGAGTATTTATCATTTATATTTATAACTGCATATAAATTACAGAGAATCTTGAAGAAAAATTGTAGATAAACTGTTGGAGCATTTTATTTAATATGTTTATAAACGTACATGGTTTATTCTGTCTAAATTCTGCAGCCCACCTCAGCCTCTCTGGTGGGAGTAATTTCTTTCATGAGCTCATAAATCGTGCCTCTGACCTCAAAAGAATAAGCAGATTTAATGCAAAATGTTGAAATCTTTTCATCTACTTTGTTAATGTTGAATGCTCTTCCCTGCCTCCTGAGACTTCTCTTTGTGTGCAGGTCACGCTTCAATTGCTCAGTTGAGGAAATCAGCTATGACCTAAAGAGAAATGATGTCTTCTGGTCCTTCTCAGAAGATTTGGGGACACTGCAGTGATTTGCCTGAAAGTCTCATGTGTCTTGTGGCTCTCTTCCCCTGGAAGAGACAACTCTAAGAGTTGGGGGCCACTAAAGCTGTGCATCCCAGAGTCCCCTGGGAAGGGAAACACGGGGAAGGATGGTTTACCAGTTTCACAGCAGTGTGATGCCACCTACAACCATTCCATCTTTCCTGGAAATTCCCTGTGGGATTAGAGAATATGAAGCATTTTTCCTCCCTGCCTCTCTGCCTTGTTCTTTCTTCCTCTTCCTGAAATGCCTTAAACAAGGAGAGAGCCTTCTTGTGTGTCCTTTCTACAAAAATGGTTGAAGCCCATGAGCAGGATCTTTCTGTGCATGATCCTGCAAGTTGAACTGCAGCCTCTACTAATAAACACTGTTAATCTGAGCAGTGTGCTGCTAATGCAGAAATGTTATGTCAAGACAGCTCTTCCAAGTCCTGGTGGTGATTCTAACTTTGCACTCCTTTATCATCAAAAATAATATGAGCATGCTCTCAAACACTACTAAAAAAACCCCAAAATATAATGAATAGTGATAACTCCAGTCCATTCATGATGAATGAACACAAGGACATGGTTTTCAATGCCAAGACACTGGACTGTGGTTATGAGGCAATTCTTTTGTGAAGAAATATTTATTATCACATTACCTCATCCCAGCTGTTACTTAAAGATCGAGGGTTTCACAGTTATATAAATCAAATCATTTAATATCATCGTGTCTGTGTTTTGCAGGCTAGAAAATTGAGTGTTTGTTTGTGTTTTCCATAATGCTTGTATTTTTTTCAATTTGTCCCTTCTGAGAAGGCAGTCTTGTACCCACCATGACTGAATCTTGTTCCAACTAAAGTTTATTGCAATGTAAACACCTCTTGTGAAGAAGAGTGTTCTCTGTGAAAGCAGAAAGAATGAACTTACCACTTAAAAATTCTGCTTATACAATTGAAGTGCTTTCCCAGCTATGTATTCAATGAACTCAGGACTCTTGGGATCTAAGTTGGGAGGAACTTTAATGGTGAAAGTAGGTGAAGTCAGAATGTTCACGTCTACCACGGTTTCATCTTTACTGGAGGGATCCCCAGGTACCACCTAGAAGAGATCAGTACTTTAGACACTACAAACTGCTGTGTGCTTTCAGTTTTGTTTATACCTACTGTGCCTGCTCTCTTTAATAGGGGAAAATTAAATAGGGGAATATTTTAGACTTGTCTACTGTGTTTAAATTGCTTTCTTCTGAAAAGACAGTGGGTGTCTGAATTTATGTAGGTGGTGGAAAGAGCTGACATGGCACTGCTAAGACTATGTTAAAGAACTGCATGTTAATATTTATACCATGAGCTACATCTATAAAGAGCTTCTGTTCTGCTAATGAAAACTTCTGAGCTGTCCCAATAAGTTCAATACAACGTTTGTGTGGTTGAATTAATTAATTCCTGTGTGTTTTTCAAAATAAGACTTAGTTCTGTAGCTTTATTTCCTAGAACAGATATCTCACACTCAGGGAAAGTGTGCCTGTCTCCTGTTTTTATTTTGTGCTTTTTTTTTGGTGGATTGTACCATCATTTTATATAAAGTTCTGGTAGTAATAGTAGTAATTCACTATATATGAATGGATTTCTGAGTTAGAAGAGAGAATAAGATTTGTCCCTTGCCCAGGAAAATGGATTGAATTTACCTTGGATGTATCCTTGTGTGTGAGACACAATTAATCATTATGTATTTACTGAAATATTGACCAATGCTGTCAAGCATGTGCAGCTTCCACCGCAAAAATCTGTATAATATTTGCCTTCTTTGAACTTTGGAATATAGAAGCACAAACACAGATAGCTAGGCATTCATCAATCCAGTATGGATGTGTTAGTGACTGGTGCAGTGCAATTTATCTGTGAAGGTAATCTGAGCCCAGTCAAAGCTGCTAGTGTCCATTTACTCTTATCAGACAGTGATTCAGGTTAGCCTGTCAGCCATCCATCAGACTAAAGAGATTTAGAGGAAGATAGTTTCTAATCTCAGGAGTTTTAGCTCATTGAGGGATTACCAAGCATACACAAATTCAAGATGAATAGGAATATCGTGTTGTAAAGCCAAACATTATACATGTATAAACATCCACAGCCCCCAGGAGTGTAAGCATGAGCAAAATGCAGTTTAAAGGCAGCAATAGCTCCCTTCAGAAGACAACCCTTACCTTAACTATGTTGAAAATGTTTTCTGGTCCGATAGTCATGTTGGATAATTCAGACACCCACCCAAATCTTTCCTTCATTTTGTTCAACAAGTAGGAAGTGTCCTCTGTGTGATGCTGAACCACCTGGAGAATCTGCTCGTACTGCTCCCCTGAGAGATTAACCAGCTTAAAGGCTTCATCAAACTTTATGTGCAGCTCAGGAACGTTTGGGCAATCTGTTAGAAAAGACAGTGTTATGTCTTGTACTTCATCTTTTCTGTCTGAAGAAATGAAAACTGTAAAAATGTCTAGCAAGGGGCCATGGGTCTTTAAATAATGCTGAAAAAAGGAGAATAATTTTTGCTGACTGATTATGGTAGATTTAGTTTAGACTCAATGACTAAATGAATGCATTATCCCATTTGTCGTATTAAAGTGATTTACCAAGTTTATATCATATAGTATAAGGTTTATATAATATTTTATGGCAATAGGTTTTCTTTTAATGCTAAGTAAGATTTGGAAAATTTTACATATAGGAACTTCATAGTTTTATTTTTTATTGGCTCATATTCCATTTTTAATCTATCCCAGGTATATAGACTGGAAGGCGGGAGCTGAGGGAGCAAAGTTCCTTCCACTGTAAGAGAACTTTTGAGTCTGCATGAGGAACCTTAACATGTCTAAGTCTGTGAGATATGATGTGTCCAGAGGGAATTGGCTGATGTAGCCACTCTCCATGATATTTGAGAAGTCATGGAAGAGAGGTCAAGTCTCTGGTGACTGGGAAAATGGAAATATTTTACTGATTTTTTAAAAAAAGGTTGTAAGAAGAGCCCTGAGGACTACCACCCTGTCCGCCTCAACTCTGTGCCTGGAAAAATCATGGAACAGATCCTCAAGATGCTCTGCTTAGGCACATGGAAGATGTGATGGGAATCACGGAATCATGGGAGGTGATTCGGGACAGCCAGCAGAGCTTCACCAAGGGCAAGTCCTGCCTGACCAACCAGTGGCCTCCTATGATGGAGTGATTCCATCATTGGAGAAGGAAGGGTTTAGAGAAGGCATTTATCTGGACTTCTGTAAGGCCAGTGGCACGGTCCCCCCACAACATCCTTCTCCCTAAACCGGAGAGATACGGATTTGGTGGTTGGAATGTTCGGTGGATGAGGAATTGTGTGGATGGTCATATCCAGAGGCTAGTGGACAATGGCTTCATGCCCAGATAGACATCATGGACAAGTGGTGTCCCTTAGGAGTCTGTATTAGGACCAGTACTGTTTAATGTCTTCATCAATGATGTGGACAGGGGCATCGAGTGCACCCTTGGCAGGTTCACAGATGACACTAAGCTGAGTGGTGTGGTTGACACTTCCAGAGGATGGGATGCCATGCAGAGGGACTTGGACAAGCTCATGCAGTGGGCCCAGGTGAACCTCATGAGATTCAGCAAGGCCAAGTGCAAGGTGCTGCACCTGGGTGATGGCAACCCCTGCTATCAACACAGGCTGGAGGATGAACAGATTGAGGGCAGCCCTGCCAAGAAAGACTTGGTGGATGAAAAGCTGGACATGAATTGGCCTTGTGTGCTCACAGCCCAGGAAGCCAAACACACCCTAGGCTGCATCAAAAGAATCCTAGCCAGCAGGTTGATGGAGCTGGTTTTGGCCCCCTACTCTTCTCTTACAAGACCTCTGAAGTACTTCATCCAGGCCTGGACTCCCGTACTGGTTTGACACAGCCTGGTTTTAGGTAGCAGGGGAGCCACAGAGGTGGCTCCTTTGAGAAGCTGCTGGAAGCTTCCCACCATGTCCAGCAGAGCCAATCCCTGATGGCTCTCAAGACGGACATGCTGCTGGCCAAAACTGGGCCGATGAGAGAGGTTGGTAACACTTCTGTGATGACATATTTATGAGGAAAATCAAAACAGCATCACATAGTTTTTTTCCTTCTAGTCAGAGAAGAGGAAGAGGTGAGAACATGTGAGGGAAACAACATGGACACGCCAAGGTCAATGGACAAGGAGGGGAGGAGCTGCTCCAGGTGCTGGAGCTGAGATTCCTCTGCAGGCTGTGGTGACACCATGGTGAAGCAGCTGTGCCCCTGCAGCCTGTGGGGATCCACGGGGGATGCAGAGATCCACCCTCAGCCCATGAGGATCCATGGGGAATGCAGAGATCCACCCTCAGCCCATGAGGATCCATGGGGAATGCAGAGATCCACCCACAGCCCATGGGGATGCACAGGGGATGCAGAGATCCACCCTCAGCCCCTGGGGGAGGTGCCCACACCAGAGCAGGTGGATGCCTGGAGGAGGCTGTGATCCAGTGGGAGACCCGGTGGAGAGGGGGCCCTTAATTCCAGGCTGGAGCAGCCTGTCCTTGGAGAACTGCACCCCATGGGAAGAGAGCCACATCACAGCAGATTTAGGAGGACTGTCTGCCCATGGGAGGGACTCATGTTGCAGCAGGTGTGGTATGGCTGCTGCTCGTGGCATTGGACCCACGCTGGAGAAGTTCACGGAGAGCTGTCTGCTGTGGGAGGGACCCCACGGTCTCACAGGGGAAGGACTCCTCTCCCAGAGCAGTGGAAGAAAATCTCAGTGATGAACTGACCAAACCCCCACGCCCTGCACTGTTGGTGGGAAGGAGGGAGGGTCTGGGGGGAGAAGGTGTTTTAAGGGCTTATTTTACTTCTCATTATCCTCCTCTGATTCTGTTAGTAATGAATTTCATTTTGCAACTAAAGTTGAGCCTTTTTTGCCCTTGAAATATTTCTCCGAGACCTTATCTCACTCATGAAGCCTTCATTAACTTTTTTTTCGTTTCCCTCCTTTGCCCAGCCATGGCAGGGGAGGGTGAGTGAGTGACTCTCATGGGTGCCTGGCATTGGGCCAGTCTTAAAGCACGTCAGCTCCTCAGCACAGAAAGGCATAGACCTGTTGGAGCAAGTCCAGAGGAGGGCCACAAGAATTGTTAGATGGCTGAAGCACCTCTCCTGTTTATTAGGACAGGCCGAGAGAGCTGGGGTTATTCAGCCTGGAGAAGAGACGGCTCTGGGGACACTTATTGTGGCCTTTGAATGCTAATTGAGATTGAAATTTAAATTTGTGACCATCAGCAACTGAAGGGTGCTTGTAAGAAAGGTGGGGACAAGAGATAATGATTTTAAATTGAAAGAGGGTGGATTTAGATTATATGTAAGCAAGAAGTTTTTACAGTAAGGGTGGTGAAACACTGAAACAAGTTGCCCAGAGATCGGGTAGATGTCCCATCCCTGGAAACATTCAAGGTCAGGTTTTGTGGTGCTCTGAGCAACATGATCTAGATGAAGATGTCCCTGCTGATTTCCGGGGGGGTTGGTCTAGATGACTTGTAAAGGTCCCTTTAACCCCAAATTATTCTATGATTCTGTGATAGAAGTTATTACAAGAAAGTCTGTGTTCCTGTTGAGTGTTAAGACCTAATATTTATATTACAATAGCTAGACAGTAGTCTAGTATGAGACTAGTACCATCTGCCACAAATTCAGAACTGAAGATTGCTGATTTTTTTCTTTACTAAAATATGGATTTTAAACAAGAAAAATTTCTATACAATAATTGCTCTGTAAAAATTCCATTTCTTTTCTGTCAAATTGGATTATCAAGGGGCACCTTCAAGCTGATGGTACAGTAACAAACCAGTATCTGTAATACATGCGTGTAGATAAAAAGATAAGTGGTCAGATAGTCTTTTAAAAGTGTTTCATTGTTCATCAATGTTTGCCACACTGGAGATATTCTGAAGACATTTAGGTTTAAGCATATTCCTTGGATTTGAAGATCTAAATAATTCTGGAAAGACAGATATATTATGCTGCAGTGGGAGTTCTGACAGCAGTTCTAGGTGATCAGTCTGAAGGTTTTTCAGGTGCCAATGGGTGGTGCCAGCAGAGCTCTGCCATCTCCTCATATACTGACATGAAGTCCCCTTTTTGTCCTTCATGTCTGTTCTATTTGCAGACAGGGTTCAACAAAAAGTAATTACAGGCTCTTCAGCACTTGCTTTCATTGCGAGGAGCTGAATGATACCTGAGGTTACACCTGGTTGTCAGCAGGAGAAGCGACTGGCAGGAGTTTGAGCTTCTCACTTTCTGCTCAGCACTGCTGCACGCAGGCAGGATCGACTGCTGCCTGACATCTTGCTTCTCTGCAGGATGGCAGCTTAACAAAATACCTTTATATTTTGTTATAGGCTGTGGGACGCCTCTTTGCAGCACCAGCGGTATGTTAAGAGCTGAGCTATACTGACACTCTGTGGAGACAGTGGGGAAAGCTAATTGTAATCATCTGGAATGAGGAATGGTTATTCTAGCCGTGGTTACAGCAAAAACTCGGTGACTAAGTGTTAATTCCAGTAGAAAATTAAAACCTCAAAGTCTATAAACCATTAATCAATGCATTACAGAAAAAAAAAAAGGAAAAAAAAAAGGGATAATAGTTATTTACCATGCAAAAGATTGTCTTGACATTTCTGGCATCTCTCATGAAACTGTGGGCATCCAGAGGAGTTCTCCCGGAGCTCCCTGCACTGAAGTCTCTGGCGCCCTGACACAATTTTTGAAAACATGCCACTTCTGTCAGGATCTAGAATGAAGTCATAGTATTTTTAGACTGCTGTTAAACTTAGAGTCTTTATAAGTATGCATTCATTACCGAGCCTGAGTGCTGGAATATAATTTCTGCTCCTTAATCCAAAGTATTTTGCATAAATCCTCTTCCCTACCCCCCCTCTTCCCCTCCCCACCACAAAAATAGAATGAATAAATTATTAAAAAGTAGAAGTCAGGAGAAGATTCAAATCATGTTTTCTTTCAAGGAATTCATGCTGCTGTAGTATATTCCTTTATAAAGACTTAAGAGTGTATTCCCCAGACATAACCAAACAATTGCTAACGCTATTATACATTATTTCTACAACATTTGGGTTCTGGTAAGATCTTTTTGACCCTTAGAAGTCAGGATGTTTCTCATCACATCCAGTTACATGAGAACACAGTACCAAAGCTTCTTTCTAAAGTAACACGGCTTATGATATAGAGAAAAATTAAAACACACTGTTCAAGAGTCACTTAACTTTGTATTTCCTGATGATCATGTAATGTTTATGTCACCTGCCACTCAGAGTTATGGCATGTGCTCACTGTGATTTCCTTGTAGGCAAGGACCAGCATGTATTTGTCCTATTTGCAGTAGTCAAATATGAGGCTTATTTGTATTCCAAAAGTTTGCCATGGTCCTTTTCCTTCACTGAGTGTCATCACCAATGGTATGCCCAGAATTTTCTGGTCACTGGGAAACCAGTCTTTGATTGGCTGGTATTTGATTGTCAAATTACATTGCTGCTGTAGCCTGTAACAGGATTTGCAGCTGTCAAGCTGAACTTAGCATCATTTGGCAAGGGCAGGGATATGCCTTGACATCTCACAGAATTACCCTAATTTTTTAGAATTGGTGACCATGTCAATAAGAGAATGATACAAATCACATCCTGACAAATGTTGAGATTAAATCTGTCAGTCAGTCAGTCTTGTGAAAACTTGCATCTATCCTGAATTTAAGTGCTCCTGAGGAGCTCCTCCAAATGCTCTGTGAATTGCCATGAAAATCAGGCTGTGTAGGACCCCTAAGTCCCCCTGCAACATTTCTCTGAGATTTCTAGGTGACTTCTATTTGTTCATTTAACTGATAGCTATCCTTGACACATAGCCTCCGGAGTTTCCTTACATATCTCACACTCACATACTGGAAACTGAGTATTTTGCTGTAGTTTAGCCATCCCAAGGGGGTTGATGTCATTGACAGTGCAGTCAATTTTCATCTTCTAACACTTGCCTTTGGTTTGTTCTGGCACATCTCTTCTATGATCTCTGTATTCATCAAACACGTCGGTGATCACCTCACTGACACCTTCGAACACCGTCCTGCTGAAATCAAAAACTGTCTGTAGGAAGCCAGGCATGCCCCAGCCTCTCTGGGGGACGTCAGTTCTGGTGGTGACCTCAGGTAAAGCTGGCATACTGGGGGACTCAGTCAGCTCCAGGTCAGACATGAAATACGTCTGAAAAGACTGGTCAAATTCTTTTTGCATGTGCTTAAAAAAAATGAAACTTCTGTCAAATATTGAGCCCACATCCGATAACAGCTGGCTAAATAGATTTTCCATCTTTACTAGCTGGGTATCCTCTTTCTCAGGCTTTTCATTAGACTGGATGTCTCTTCCTTGATCCTCATGAAAAGTAAATATGAGTGGAGGTATTTTCCTGAAAAAATCTTCAACCTGTGTATAAGAAGGAGACAGATCAGGAGACAGACACGTTATCAATTTCTCATCTCTCAGGTAAGCGTCTGTAATTTTTCTCTTTCAAATACTCATATATTGGTATATTGGTATACACCAATATACCATATTCTCTGAAGTAATTTAAGACACTAGACCCCAAAGAGGAGAAGTGCATTCAATCTAAACCATTAGTTCTAAATCAGATCTGGAGTAAAAAGTCTGCCAGTTGCCCTTGAATCTGTGGGGGCTCAGTTATTATCAGCATTTGGGTTTCTTCCAACAGACAGCTTGGGCTTTATGTTGTAAAGATGTGAGATGCATTTCTGTCTGCTTATGTGCAGTGTAGCAAGCAGAAGGTGATTGTTCTCACCTAGATTTGTAAAAAGCTTGCACTCTCTCACCATTGGGCAAACCCTCCCATCCTTGTGTGAATGGAAACCAGCAAAACCAATAAAGCAGTGGCTCTGAGTCCATGGTTTCACCCTGTAAGGGGCCAAGTATCAATTCTGCTATAACAGAGTTCCAGTTCCTGGGTCTCAGCCTCTGGTTCCCTGCTCCCTACCTTAAGGCACTCCTTTGGCCTGAGCCAATGGAGTGGTTTTTTGAGCCACACTCCATGGCCCAAAAAACTCATGGCATTGAAAAATGGGTAAGGATTAAGAAGCACCACGCTAAAACACACACATATAGATATAGAGAGATATAGACAGATATACGTGTAAAGACAGTTATATATATTAGGTTTTTTTAAAAAAACCAAATAATCAGCTTGATCTGACCACTAGTGCAGCTTAGAGGGAAGATGAAGTGTGAAACAGCACTGCAGGAACAGCCTAAGCCAGTATTGCTCCTGCTTCCTTTTCCTTTTCCTTTTTCCTTTTCCTTTTCCTTTTCCTTTTCCTTTTCCTTTTCCTTTTCCTTTTCCTTTTCCTTTTCCTTTTCCTTTTCCTTTCCTTTTCCTTTTCCTTTTCCTTTTCCTTTTCCTTTTCCTTTTCCTTTTCCTTTTCCTTTTCCTTTTCCTTTTCCTTTTCCTTTTCCTTTTCCTTTTCCTTTTCCTTTTCCTTTTCCTTTTCCTTTTCTTTCTTATGACTTAGGTCACAAGACAATTCTTACTTTGAATGGTTCAAGTAAACCAAATAACTCAAGGGGGTCAAAAACAGTGACAATGCAGTGTAAAAATTTTACTGCAGTAATTGCAGCATCCACAGACTCTTGAAAATCCAAAACATTTATATGAGCTACCCATGAGCAGTATCTAAAAAGCTGGAAGTATCACAAATAGTCTTAAATTTAATATATCCGACATTTTAACCTGAACTATTTTAAGAATATGCACAAATATTAAACACCTTTGCTCTAAACCCTTCCTGAAACACCACATTTAATATTTAAGTTACTGTATTTTTCAGTATATGGGAGGGGTGAAAGCTAGGGAATCTGGCTAACTTTTTAATAGCAGCAATTACAATTTTGCTTCAGAAGTTCGTTGCACTTAAAGCGCATGCTCAAACAGAAAAAAAAAAAAAACAAACAAAAAACCAAAAAAATGTGATTACAATTGTTAAATTTTGTAGTAATAATGGGCCAGTCAGGAAACCATAATTTCTTTCTAGTAGAATTAGGGGAATCTCCTTTGCTGACAGGTTCCTTTATTATAAGAGGTTAAGCATTTAAAAGCTTTGTTTGTTACTTAAAGAGTTAATTTAAGATAAATATAGGAAAGAATGGTGTAATAAGTAGGTGATCTTTTTGCCCCATGTAATTTTGCTAACTACATCTCCACTTTTAACTTTGCTGATTTTCAGATGGACTGTAAAGAATCTATGTGGTATTTTTCACAAACAGTTATCGAGCACCTTAATGCAAGCCCTACTGTGAGAGAAAACATTGTATATCTGGAATGAGTCTGTTGGAGTTAGGGGAGTCATCAGTTTCCATGGAATCTTGCCAGGATGCAACTGAACTCATTTTGGCTCAGCCATAATCACATGTAATCTCTACCATATAACTTCGTATTTCCAGACCCTCCAAATCAAATTCATTTTAGTAAACTGATATAACTGGCAGACCTAGGTATTGAGAAACTAAGATCTGCTGTCTCTAAAACTTGGGGTGAACTCAAGAGTATTCTCCAGATACAATGTTTCTTCCTACCTTTCTCTTAAAGGTTGACACACTATGTTTACAAGTTGTATAATATCTCATGCAGGTACTTTCCAAGCAAGATTCACATTCATCCCATAGATTTTTCAAGGATACTTGACATTGGCTTTCCTCTTCTTCCAGTCTTGCCTTTACTTCATCCATAAGTCGTAAGGCTTGCTAAGTAAAGAAAAAGATTCAGTTGAGCGCAGTTTTCACATCAGTATTCTAAGTACTTACCCCAGTGTTGATCACTCATTTTGGCTATTTGTGGCTTCTTTTTTTGCTAACCCCTAACCACTAGGGTAGGTTGCCTTCTCAGCTGCAGTCATATATGAAGGGAACTGAAAATTGAAAACCTTTTCCTTATAGGATTTTTCTGATCTTGTTCTCTCAGGGGGCACAGCCTACAGAAACAAATTAATCTCTACAGTCTACTAGGATTTTTGATGTTAAGAAAAAAACTCACACATCATTCTGTGTAAGAATTCAACCTCCCACATGGTCATGTGTTCAGCTCGTGTTATTTTTTCTCTATATCATCTGAACAGTATTCATCTGTCCCACAAATAGTCCTTTTCTGATGTTTTTCTCTACCTTGAAGGGATTGATATTACATGAGGGTAGGTCCTTGCCAAAAATTCTGTTTAATGCAGAAATATATAAAAGTATAGCATCTCCGCTGTTGGTGAGTGTACTAATCAAAAGGCTGTAGTAAGGGGGATTTTTCCTGCTCTTGTGGAAGTGTGAGGCACTCCTTCCATACTGAAGGGCAACAAGATGCATTTTACAATGCTGCTTCTATTTACTTGGTCAGTTAGGGCACAAAGCTGAGCAGATCAGAAGCAGCATTCTTGGAATAGACCTGACAACGGAAAGAGAGAAGTTCTTCCTATTGAAGTAGATTGCACATCATCAATTTCTCTCTCCAATTGCAACGTATTTCAATAGTTTTGGTTTCCAAACAATGTTCCAAGTTATCTCTAAGTATGACAGAAACCTTTTGATTGGTGGGGCTTATTCCTTTTTGTCAGCGTTCCAATAGGGAAGAGACTCACATAAAAGAAAACTTCTGTCAGAATGTGCTTGATGGAGACAGTAACTGCAGTTTTTGTAATCTATGTTTAGTTATTTTCTGATCTTTCTAATACATTTATTCAGTGTTTTATGAACTCTCACTGTAGATGTAAGTCCTGTGTAAATGAAATCATCCAGTAAGATCCAACAAGAGTTTTGGTTGTGGGAGTGCACTGGTGTTCCTTAAGATGTTAGAAAGCTATCAGGTACTTTTTGGCTTTGCTAATACCAAGAGTTTAAACTAACTGCCAGATGTTGGGCTAGGAGGGAATTTTCCTCCAACTTCATTGAAACAAAGTTAGGATATTTGTATTTTTTTGAATATAGAGTAAACTTCTCTTTCTTCAGATCATCTGAGCACATGGCTCTGAGCCTAGGCATTGCACGAAAACATTGGAAATTTCCCTGATTCTCTGTACTTTCTTTAGAGCACATTATCATTCCTGGCTTTGATATTTTCCTGCGGGTCTGAAGTTTGCAAAGCAAGCTGGAAAACATCTTGTGGCCCCAGGAGTGTAGAGACATGGAGGGCAGAGCTGCTGGACCTTCTGCACAAAACACTGTTCTACAGTGGCCTGCAGTTGCCTTGGTGTGAATTCAGTGAAGCAGGGGTTTTCAGAAACAAGCAGTATGTGCAATTTTCCTCTGATAGTGAGACAAAGGGGCAGAAGCAGATTATCTCTCAATTCCCATGACTGCATGAAAAGATTTACACTGCTTGTTTTGGACATACAGTTTTGTTTACATTCTTCCTAGAATAAACATAAAAGCCCCACAGATGCATTTATGTTACCTTTTTTTCTTCACTGCTCTTCTTCAAGGTTTTCATCAGATCTATGTGCTTATCTTCATTTCTTTCCATCATAATTTTCATCTGCTTAATACCAATCAAAGCTTTCTTTACCTCCTCATCTACATACTTCTCTCCAACTTCAGATAATTCTAAAAAAAGCCAAATTATACAGTGACTTAATCAGATTTTAACACTATTGCAAATTGTCATGCACTGATGATGGAGAATGAAATAGCTCTATGTTTCCCTACAGTGGCAGAGCCAAATCTGAGATAGCAAATGCTGGATAACACTGAGCCAAGACAATTCCATCAGATAAGAATCTAGCCCAGAGCTTTTGCAAGGATCAGCTGTATGTAACTCAAAATATATATTCAACTGTCCCACTGCTGAATACTGAATCCTAGAAAAATTGAGGCTGGTACCTTTGGAGATCACTGAGTCTGCCCCTGCCCTCCCTCAACTACATCAGGTTGCACAGGACATCACCCTAGGTTTTGAATCTCCAAGGATCACTCATCAGTTTCCTAATGACATAACCTTTATATTTATCTTTGATCTGGTGGAAGCCTGTGACAGCTTCCCTCTACATTTTGAAAATGTAGATTACAAGTGTCTTCAACCTGTTTGCATAAAAAATTAATTTCTAAACTTCTATGAAGTAATGACCATAGAGTTTTGGTGAAAACCTGGGCTAGCCCATGTGTTGCACCTTGAAGCTCTGCATGATTGCCTATCCTTTATCTGTGTTTGTTTTCTTTATAGAAACACCCTATCACTGGAACTATAGAGAATTAATAAAACCATATCACCTTGAGACTACCAAAACCACATTGATCACTTCTTCCTCTATATCTTTCTTCCTCACCCCTAAGTTTTTGTTTGTTTATTATAGAAACCTTGTCAATATAGACTGAAGCACAGGATTGTTTAACAGCTGATCCTCTTTCTATCCACAAAATAAAGCCATGCTTAGAGATGTGTGTGCGTGCAGAATAGCTGCTATGTTCTAAATTAAGTAATTTTATTTCAGTTTGTAAAAGCGACCTTTTTCAGTGAAGTATATAAACGTAGAGGAAATATTTTCAAAGATTATTTGAACAAACAAAATAGTTCAACATCTGTTGAATTGAATTTTGGGTTTGGTTTATATTCTGGTGATCTACAAGGAACCAAATAACCTATAAAAATCCTGTAAAAGCTTTTTTTTTTTTTTGGGCAGGTGATGCTTATCTGTTAATCTCTTTACTTTCTCATCCTGCTTGTTCTTATCTGCCTATTGTATGTGTGTGTGTGCCTGTGTGTGTGTTTGTGTAGGCATGCAATCAACTTTATTATGGTTTCCAAGCTCCACACGTGCAAGTGGAGCTTGTTGATGCCAGTGAGTGTGGAAGTCAGGATGCCCTTCCCAGCTGGAGAGCAGGGCCCAGGGGCTGCCAGCACGTCCTGGCAGGAAAAGCGTACGTACGCTTGAGGTTGTCCCGGAGATTCATCTCCTCCTGCTTCGTCGGTGCACACTGATGGCCATTCAGACACAGCACATGTATGATAAATATCCAAGAGGACCTCATGTTCTTTCTGTTTAAAAAAACCAAAAAACCAAAAGAACAGTTCTGTGCAGTTACATATAAACATTGTCAGGAAGCTCAGATGTCTAGGTATACTAAGTAAATATAAATACTAACTGTAGTACTAAGTATCTTACAAGATCCTGTTAATTTTCTCTCTAACTATGGTTTCTGATATGTATAGCATGCACCTAGGTGCTACTCTTGGTGAAAATACATGAGTAAGAAGCTTGACCTCATTTGTAATTATCCATTTAGATTAATTAGATGAATTCCACTGAGTTTGCACAGTGGTTAACAGAATCAGGACATGTATATATAAAATCAAAGGCTTATGCTGCTCGGTCTGTCACTTTACTACTTTGTGAAACACACTAATTACTGATCCCATATTGTGTCCTTAGTTTATATTATAAATACACCCATGCTAAACACTATTGCCAGTTTTAAAGAGGAAAGTTGTCCCCTTTCTTGTGTCCAAACATGCAATTCCTTCTCAGTGTCCTACAGAATAAGACTTTATATAAGAGACACAACAATAGGTGTGCCAAGAAATCAGCAATTAGATCAATTTTGTAAACAAACAGATCAGCAAATTAAAGAAAACCCTACAAAATACAGAAAAGAAATGCCATTTGCTTTATTTCCCTCCTAAGAGCAGAGGCGAAAGGTTTATTTTTCAGAAACCATGCAACTGCACTTTATGGTTCTCATCTGATTAAGTGAACACAGTATTCAGATGTCCTGTAGTTAGCCAATATAGCCTTCTTGGAAATGCAATTATCAGCCACAAGAACATATGGAAATTAAAAGCCTGGATTTGTTTGTCGCCTGGATTTAGTTCTGTAGTTACTTGGATATTGTACCTTTACATTTACAGTGAAAGACCAATTAACTGCAAAGAAATACAAACGCACAAGTAAAGACAAGTAAAAAAACCAAGTATATTTACCATTAATAGTTTTCACCTCTTCTGCAAAATTGCTCCCTGCGTCAGGAAGGGGCTGGGCTGTGTTCTGAACTTACTTCTGGGAGTGTCAGGGATTTTGCCATGTTCCACTTATCTGATGAGAAGTACTTAATCCTATTAACGGGACATTTAGTCATTAGGCTGGAGGATTTTGCATGTATGTGACTTCGTGCTCTTCTCTGTGGGCAAAACCGCCAGGGGGAGTGTTGGGCAGAATTGCCTGATTTAAGGTAATTTGGAACTGCTACTTTTCTGTAGTCTGTAGCCTTTTGGCATGTTAGGTTTTCCATCGTCTTACTTCTTACTTTAGGAGACACCTGTGGCTTATGTTATTAGTGAAATTGATACCATTAGTTCTGCTAAATATAGCTTTCAACATTTAATCTCTTCAGCATGGTTTTAGCTTGCTATTACCATTTCATTATGTAAGGGCCTTCTTTGTACACCTTCTGAAGGTGCGGGAGTTGAAAAAAAATCAGGAACCCAGATGCAGGCTGGCATATGAGCAGATTATGGAACGAGATAAGCAATTTTTGGTATTTTGTACATCATTGTACTTGCCAATGTTTTGGGGGTTTGCCCACTTAATGCTACTTCCTTCAGTTTCTCCATGTCTGTGAACTATGTCTGAGATCTGATTTGAACAAAGTTTTGGATACTTTGAAATGAGATATTTAAATACTAACAGGTGCTTGATATAAAATATGGAGAGGTATTGTTAGCAAATCATATCCCACCTTGTGAGATTCAGCAATATTACTCCCTTGTAGTCAAAGAGGAGATGGGGAGAGAGGGTGTTTGTAGCCCACAGTCTGTAACACCAACTTTAAGACATTCTATTGTATTTTGTTTACTTCATCATTCATAAAGGCCAATTGATGATTGATGGATAAGATCTAGCATGATTATTGCTGCTTAGGCAAGGGATTTCAGGGATTTAGTTTTAAACACATTATCAGAAAGCCTGGAGAATATATTAGCTCTAATTGGAACTGCAAGTCCCCAGTTTGCATTAAAAATTAGGACAACTCCACTTTTTTTCTGAAAATTATGGAAGGAATGGAATGTGTATTTTGTTGTAATCTATATGAATTGCTGTCTCATTGAGTTTCTGCTTACTCCTTGACCAAGATTCATCACTACCCAAAGCATTTCAAGTTCTCTTCTGTGGAAAAACCAAGCAGGCACCCTTGCAGACCTTACAATCCCCTGGCCAGACTGTTTGTTAAGAATCCCTGGGCCTTGGGCTGAAGCAGAAGGGGCCATCTCTCTCTCCCCCTCTGAACCTCACGCTCAGCTCAGGAGAGAATGAAAATGGAAAATACATTTGCACAAAGGAAGACAATCTACTACAGACACTTGTGAAACATGTGCTATTAGCTTACATGTATAATGAATCCTAACAAAGACTTTAATCTTTCACTGCAAGGGTTTGTCCACTCATTTTCGACATTCCTTTTTGCTAATATTCATTTATTAATGGCATTCATTTTCTGGTCTTTCTGAATTTGACTCTGTATAGAGAAAGCTTTACTCAATCTAGAGTAAAAAGAGTGGTTTCAACATGTCACTGAGTTCACAGGAGGTTGTGAGAAAGCAAGTGGCCCCAGCCCTGTGGGGAGGGAGAGTGGCACTCCTGCCCCAGGGGAAGAGGCTGGAGAATGCCTCTGGCACACATCCCACTGCTTACTTTCAGAATTGTGTGCTTTCTGAAGGTCTCCTTGGGATTCTCTGGTCAAGCACACACTTGCACCTTGCAAAGCCAGTCCTTAAGCTGATGCTGAGACACAGAGTCCTGGTGTGTGTTGAGCTCCTGTTCCTGTTCCATCAATTCAGTTGATTTTGAACATTGCAAAGTGTCTTGCATCATCTTAGGTGTTACTCCTCATACACTACTCTATGTAGCTATTCCTTTTTACAACAACACAAAATCCTAGTTCTTTGCTCACATATTATTTAATGTATATCTAACGGCTGAAAGAGGAGATGTAGGGAGCCCAAGGACAAAACTGATAGAGCTAATATGTCTGTTAAATTTAATCTTGGGTTTAAACTTAACCTTAGAAGTGCACTTAAGAAACCAACACCCTGTTCATGAAAGACAGTTGTTAATCATGCTTACTCTGAAAAGTTTTTCCTCTCTCATTTCTGTTTTGAATTTAATTAAACAAAAATCTCATCAATAATACCTTCAGGTTTCATGTGAAATATCCACTCTCTTTTCTTTTAACATTCCGAATCTGATTTGCAGTGACCTATTATGGAGATCCCCATTTTTCATCTCAGCTGCCATGTTCAACAGTTTCCTCTTAATATTTTATTTTCCTCTGAATTTGAGGGCTCTGATCAGCTATAGTATAGTATGTTATGTCATGACACTGTGCAGACATTTTCAATTTTTCCCACTGTTATACAAGCAGATGATTCAGCGCTCATTGATGCTGTTGAAATTAATGAGGTACTCTTCTAATTTTGAATCATACTAGAGACAGTCTGAAGAAGCTGTTGGGAGCTAATTGTAGAAAGTGTCTTTTTCCCTACCCCAATTTCCTACTCCTGTTATTCCACTACTACTCTATTTTAACTGAAACAATATTTATCTATTGTAAAAAATAGGAAAACAGCATGAAAAGAAATTTCAGTTAAAATAGATTTTTTTTGCAAGATACTGAGAAATTGAAAAGTAAATAATTGTAACAAGATATATAGACATTGAGCTTGAACCAAGCTAAACTTGAGCAATGAGAGTTGTAACTGCTTTGGGGATTTTTCTTAGGTCCCGTTGGGTGACCTCCACAAATGTGTAACATTTTTTCACTATGTACTGTGACTTCTCCCTTTTTGTTGATCCGTTCCACCTGGCAGGATTAAGCATCAAGAAATATGTTGAAATGGAATTTCCTGTGTTGTACATCAGCTATAGGATTCTGTTCCAGTTAGATATTTACACAATTATTTTCTGCTTGTAAGAGTTGTTTCCTACTATGCTACACCTTTCCTAAGCATTTCTTTCTGAGCTAGGCCAGGCATATAATGATCAGGCTGAATATACCTGTACATATTTATAGATTCTATGAATCATGAAAAGGGCTATATACTGACATTAAAACTCTTGGTATTTGTATGAAATAGTCCCTAGTTCTACGAAATCTTAATTAGCTTTATTTGTAAGCACACTATTAGTTCTATTGCTTTCAGTTGAAATTAAATCCTTGTGGGGGTTTGAGGTGTAATTACATGGCTAATCTAAAGCATGCACAACACTTTGCTAAAAGTTAGTATGGGTTTTAAGGGTATAGAATTGGACTTTCATGCTGTAATAGTTTGTTTTGTTTTGGTTTGGTTTGGTTTGTTTTGCTTTGTTTTGCTTTGTTTTGTTTTGTTTTGTTTTAATCCTTCCCAGTGCTTCAGGAGCCCCTGAGTGGCTTCTGCTTTCTCCTGTATTTCAAAAGCTCTTGAAGGCCTCCTGAAGTTCTGTATTCAATTTTTGAGCTCTGCCTGGTTACCTGAAGTTAGGAACCAAGGCTCCTTCTTTAGCCCAGAGAGAGAGGCATCTCCTGAGGTGCTCTCAGCCATGCTGGAAAGCCTCAGCCATGGGAGCTGGGGCTGCGTTAAGCTGAATAGCTACAGTCAGTCTAAGCTACACATCTTGCAGAAATACCAGCTCAGGCCCTCAGTGTAGCACAGCTGTGTTAGCATGAGAGCATCCCAAAGTTCACAAGCCCTGAAGCTCAGAGTCAGGCTGAACACAATTACCCTGTCTGGAGGAGGGTCAGGCAATGCCAGGTCAGGACTCTGCGCTGTGCTCAGCACAAACACGAAAGCAGCAGAAGGCAGAAATCAGCCTGCGGAACTTAGAGCATCGCACTGAGAGTTAATGTGGCTCTGGCTGGAATTGTGAAGCTACAGCTTTTGGGGTCAGCAAGACCAGCTTCACAAGGCTTAGCATGCTTTAAAATGCATGAGCCTTTTCTGATTTCCTTTTGCTTGTCTATCTGTTGATGATAAGGATGACAATTCAGTGTGGAAAAAAATCTTCCACTTCACTGCTGAAATTTTTTCTTTTCCAAGCCCTTCAGGGCTTTGACACAAAGTTCTGAATACCAGTCCCAGCAGTAATGTGACAACTGTTGTTCACAGGGCCATGCAAAGTTTTTTTCCACCTTATCCAGAGGCATTGCAGAAGGGACCTGTGGAGATACTGAACACTGTGTTTGGGAAGACAAAACCTAAATTAAGTAACAAAAATTTAATTCACTTCAGGGAGCAAAAAGTTAAAACTTTAGAGTTGAATGAAAGACAATGGGAAGCTGAAACCTAAAAATTATGAAGTTCTCTTCAGAATCTGTGCTTAGGATATCAGCTAACTATTAAACTTGGAGAAGCACTATTATTATTGATGTTATATTATCAGCAGGAGATATCAAAGTCAGTGCAAGGATAACAAAATGAGCTAGAAACAATTTATTAGAAAGCTATGAAGCAAACCTGCATGGTACAGTTACACAAACAGATTTCAGGAAGTATTTAATATTAAAATGCTGAAGTTTTGAACCAGATGTTTTGCGAGGGTTTAGTTTCAAGCTTCCCCAGGAACATTAAAACAAAAAAGTTTTATTGCATGCAGACATGTAATATATCGGCTTTCAGCCTGCAACTGAAAGGAACAGGGTTCCTTCTGTGTATTCATCTGGTTTGCTTAAACATATCTTTGTCATTCAGCTTGTATCACCTAGTTAAAAGAGCGACTGATTATTGAAAACAAGCCCAGAGTTTATTGAAACTGGGAGGACTGAGTTACCAGTTGGTGAGGTGCAGAACAACCCCTGAAGATGGCAGCTGCCCTAACCTGCTGGAAAGGGATTGAAGGCGCTCAGGGTAGGGCCTTGATAATATTCAATGAAGCAACTGAAAATTGCTTTGTTGGGGAATAATCCTCTGCCTGGTAGCTTGGCCTCTTGTTTCTGCTGCATTTAAAGTGGACCGTGCTCCAGTGCCTATAGGAGTGCAAGCTCAAAGAAGGGTGTCTGAATATAAAGCTTCCTCAATGTAGTTGATAATCAGACACACAAAGTCCCCTTGCTTGCAGTAGCACAGAAGTGGAGGAAGCAAAGCTGGAATGCTGCCTGAAGCTGACATTTTCTCCATTTCAAATATTAAGGACAATTTCTAAGAAGACCCTTATTGCAATTACGATTAATGACCTCATGCTTCTAAGAGTTCTTGCTTAATTGCTGTTGCACATGTTTTTACAGCTGTCCTTTTATATAACTGCTACCCTGCCCTGTGCATCTGCCTCAATACTCAGAGCTTTATAAAGCACTGTGAAAAAACAACAGTCGTTACAGAGAGCTGACAAATGGGAGGAGAATTAAAAAATAAAAATGAAAAAAAATAAAAAGGAAAATTGAGTTCAGAGCAAATGAGAATTAGGAATGAAACAAAAAAGTCAAAAAGGAAAAGGAAGGTGAAATAGGAAAGACCACAAAGTACAAAATGTCAGGGGAGACACAAACAAGAACAATATTTCCAGTTGGAAGTATATGAATTCATATCCATATCCTCTACCAACAGCTAAATCATTATTGCCCACAAAAATAATGTAGGAAGCCCATGAAGATGTGCATGTGGCAGAACAGGACAAGTATATAACTCTTGAAATCTTTTATTGTTCCTCATATTTCCTTCGGCTCTGGTATGAAGCCTTTATGGGAAAGATGAGGGGATTTGCCCACACTTCAATACATTTTCAGGTACTGTGAAGTGCTAAACACTAAGAAAAGAATTGTGGAATTCACCAGTCCAGATTTGTGGGTGCACAGTGAGTGTGTGCACCTCAGCTAGCAGGAAGCAACTTGATCTATAGAAAAATATCCCCAACTTGTGACAGGGAGGTTCAGTTATTTTTTAGGGTCCCTTCCAACCCAAACTGCTCTGTGATTCTATGATTCTTTGACATGTATGTAGGATACAGGTCAAAATGGGAGACTTGGATATCCTGCTGAATATGGATTTGTGCAACATCTAGCATGCATGGAAGCTGGCAGGGTCTGATCATTCATACTTACAGCACAACAAATACAGAAATTATTTCAAGTTGTAAAAAATCCAGTCTGACGTTTTCTAGCACAACTTGCAGTCAGCTGAGATGGCAGCTACCACATCATCTTTTTGAAAACTTCAATCAAAGTGTTAAACTCATAAAAGATGAAGGCAAACTCCTACAGAGCACAATAATATACTTAGCATTAGGGTCTTAACACTTCAAAGTCATGCTTGATTTTCACTTAGGTTTTGGGTCAGCTACATTGTAGTGCCCAGCACAGTATCACACATCCTACTTTGTGGACAGTGGTTTGTAGGGGTTCCTTGTTCCTTATTCCTTATGTTTTCATTTTGTTCTGCAGACAAAATATGTTTTAAAAAATCCTAGAAGATAGGCTCATTGTGAATATTTAGCACAGTGGACAAAATGGTCTCTCCAAATGAAGAAATCCATGAAATTCCATCTGCTGGAAGGATATTTGGGGTATGCAAATCTGGAGTAATGGGGTAGTACTGTATTTTAAGGAGTAATCTCACTGTATATCCTTAGCACCTTATAGAAAGGGTTTGGCTTGCCTCTTCTCTACAGACCAGATATAGAAATCTTCAGAAAATAATTGAAACCATGAGCTGGGCAATACTTAACTTCCAACCTGACTGTTCTGAAATGGCTGCTTCACATTGTCTGCAAAAGCAGAACCCCTGGTCACATGTATGTAGGGCATGAGAATGGTCAGTGACTATTGCTAAAAATTCATCAATAATGCAGATGCATTTGAAACACCTTAGGTGGTAGAAAACTTTTAAATGTCCATGGTACAGGCATAATTATGTTGCAAATATTATTCAGAAGTATTTTGCTATTGGCACTGGGAGACAATGCCACATTATGCATTTCCATACTTGACCTCAGGAAGAAATGAGCTTTCATTTCAGCCTTTGCCCTTGTGCCTCCAGTATTATATCTCATATCCCAAGATCAGATGGTTGAAGGCCTGTTCCTCTGCCTGGGCATTACATATTTAACTGCACACGTAGACACATTTATATATTAAAACAGTAGACAACAGGTCAGATCGTTAGCTGATGTAAATAAGCAAAGCTCTCTTGTTTCTGCAGACAGCTCTGATTCATACCAGCTGAAGAGCAGTGCATTTTCACTAGGTCTGGATTCAGTAAACCACACACACACAGAGTGCAAAGCAGCCTATTGTTTGAAGGAAACCTTTCTTGTTTAGGGCACTGCTGAACAAATAAACTAGGCAGCAGAGGGAATTAGCAGGAATGAAGAGCATTAGATCCTCAGAGAAAATAACATCAAAAAAAGCCCTTGGTATCCATCAGTCAGAATTCCTTCAGTGCTAGACAAAAGCTGCAATGGAAATTGGTGTGTTGTAACCTATGTGATCCCATACTGAATAATTTACTTGAAACACTACTTCCAACACTGTGCAGATCAAGTATCATGAGCAAGGAAAGAAAGTAAAGGAGAAATTAGAAAGAACTTAAATACTATTCAAGCAAAGCACTTAACCATGCATTTAACTTTTAACCTGAGAGCAGTCCCATGGAAGTCAATGGGATTACTTACGTACTTAAATAAATCATGCGATTAAGTGGTCCGGGGGATTTTAAAAATCTGCATGGCTGTTACTTAAAAACGGATACAGTACAACAGAGGAAGGAAAGGAGAAAAATCTCTTTTCCATCCTCAGTTTCAAGTGTACTGACAGAGACACGATAAGATCTAGCCCTAGGAAGTTAGAGTTGGAAAAATCCAGCCTTGAAATAAGACATTTTCTCGTAGCTGTGAGGAAAATATTGAGACAGCTTAGGAGAAGGGAGTGGATTTACCCTCACTCAGAGTTTTTATGATGGCGTTAAACATATTAAAAGAAAAAGGGGATTAATCCAGGTTCTGAGAGTAAATTTAAGGAGTTTTTAAAAAATTAAATTGGGTAGTTCCTGGAGAAGAGACACCTCCACCAGTCTATTGCAGCGTACTGGTCCACATCCAGCTCAAAAAATTCCTAAACCACTGCTTATGAGACAGATGATTTTATATAGCCCTGCTTTTTGTATCTCTTGTAAGCATCTGCTGCTTTTGGAAGTACTACTTGGCTGGACATATTTCTGATTTAACCTAGTACAACCATATTTCTTTTCAATACTGTACTATACATACACACACATCATGAGAGGATTAAGCTGGCTGGTATTTGCAGTCTTTTCTGGCCCTATAGTTTGTCAGCCTGACTTGTGCTTACTCTCTTTGTTCATGAGTTTGATAGGAAACAGCATTGATTAAATTTCCTGGCACTGTTTGACAACCCTTTGCTTCCTTTGGGATTTGGGAAGGAAGTGAGTATAGTCCTGCACAGTTCCCTGTGACTCAGTGGTGTCAATGGAGCTGGAGTCATCTGGGAGCTTCTCTCCTGAGCAAGTCCCAGCAGCCAGGGTGCCACACTGTGACAGAGGGACCTCCATTTCTCCTCTCCATGGCACACGCTTTCTACTCTCCTAAGGCTAAAAAAAAAGTTATTTCAATACTGTCATATCTGGATAAAACTTGCACATCCTGTGGTTAACTAGAGACCAGACCAGATGACCTCACTCAGTTTTTTCTGGCTCCAAATGCTGTAAACTCTTGTCCTGGGCTAGGGCCCATCAAAGCCCATCTGAGCCCCTGGAAATACTTGTATTGACTTCACTCTGCATGAACAAGACTTCAGCTCAATGTACAGACTATGCCTGAGTCAACGGGGGTCCAAAAAGAATGTGGCTCAGCTTGCAGTAAATACATACACCTAAATGACCACAAGCAGAGCTATTCAGAAAGGACTAGTAACAGCATCCCCACAGAAATTTAATGCATGAAAGCTCAATTAGCTATAGATATCAGCAGGAGATATTCTTCTCAGCTTTCTGTATGAAAGGTCTACTGAAGTTAAAAGTATTTATAGTTACTTATGGGGGAAAAATTTAGGATGGGCTATAGGACTCTACAGGACTCAGCCACTGGAGAAAAACTGTTTCACCACAGTTTGTCCGTTTCCCAAAATGAAACCTACATCAGCCCACATAATTTAAAGGGTTCTAAATGAGAAAAGACTCATGCTTTAGGCCAGAAGCACATCTGGTGCAGCCCCAAGGATCTAGTTCCTAGCAGTAATATTTTTCTGCAGTTTTAAGCCAGAGCTTCTGCAAGTTTCAGTATGAAAGTTCTTAGCTTTATACCTAAGACATGGCAGAGTGCTGGGAGCAATTAACTGTGCACTTTTACCCTAAATACCAAAGTTAAATATGCCTATGTCACTCATGGAAGAGGGATGATCCCAGTTTAAATGTTGGGCTTTTTGTTAAATACTGAGCTATGATTTTCCTGTTCTTCTTTATGCAGTGATATAGAACCATTGAGAGATAAATGCATCTTTGCATATAAATGGAAGTCATCATTGTCTTAAGAGAGGTGTTTATAAAGCAGTTATGTGTGTGCCATTGAAATAACCCCATTTATATAATAAGATATTTAGGAATGTTAGTTGAGTAATAAGGAATATTTCCCTTTGTACACGTTACAGTAACACACCTCTTCAGCTTGGCATTATTATTATTATCTTTATGTATAGTCACAGTAAAAGAGATTTGCATATGGTGGGTTTGTGTCTTTGTGGGTAGATTTGCCTTCTACACCTTCCATCTGTGGAATATAAAAGCTCAGGACTTTATGAGGCAAAGGTAATTTGAGACATAACCCTCTTCTACTTGGCAATTCAAAATTCCCACATGAGACCAAAAATTTTAAAGAGTATAAAGATTAAGGTCTGTTTTCTCAAAGTGGGTATATTAAATTAGGGAGGTAGGTGGTTAGCCAGGCATGATAACAAAGACCCCTTGCAGAGCACAAGTGAGAGCCCAAGGTCTGGCTCAGCCTCAAGCACTGTCAAGCAGAGGAGACCACATTCCTGGACACTGGGTGTGATAGAGAAGCATTAGAAAACATGAAGCACTAATTATGTACATGTGAGCAAAAAATGTGGTAGCTGGTCAGATAGCAGACTGTGTGTGTTTGAGACCAATGGCTAACCTGGAAAATTTACTTGTGGCTGATAAAATAACCTGTTTTCATAAGACAGGGATTTTTTTCCTCTGCTTGTTTGTGAGTTATGCTTTGTTTGCATTCGTTTTAAATTCTATTATTTCTAATTGTTGCATTTTTCTGGAAAGTTATAACTTTGGCACATACAGTTGAAAACCAGTTTACATCTATGCAAGAGGCATGCACTCAAGACAATTAAAAGTGATGTGTTTGCTTTTTAATAAGAAATTAGCTATCACAGAAAATTATCTTGGCAAAAAATCCTGTGAAGGCTGCCTTTGCTATATGATATATTTTAGAAATGTCTTAGAATCCTCTAAACTGCAAAAATGCTGCCTGTCATTTCACAATACTCTGGGGAAAGACAGCTGTATCCCACTTTTAATTGTGAAATTATAGGCACAGTTTCATGCATTTGGAGGAATGTAAAATATTTCCATTATCGTTTCTTGTTTTTCTGCTTATCCCTGCCTCCTCTGTCTCTGCTTTCCCCCTCACCACTCAAAGTAACATTTGGAGGGGGGAGAGACATTTATCAGGAATACATAAGCATTCCCATGGAGTTTCACAGAAAATAGATATTGATTAAGGACAGGGGGAACAGGCTTTTTCAATGACAGGCTTAACAGAGGAAATTGAGCATTTGATACAGGAGTGTGGGGAGAAATATTGGACCATTGCCATAGGGGCTGGCAGCCGAGGAGAGAATGGAGCAGTGTGGGGTACCAAAAAGAGGTCAAAATAACAAAAGAATCCTGGCACTGTTGGACTGGAATAGAGTCCAAAGGGCAAGTTTGGTGTTTGAAGACAGAGACTGGACATAGAATCTGAAATGCTTCCTAGGCAAGAACACTGCACTGACAGAGAAATGGATGAATGTCCATCAGCTCAAATACCATAACCAGTGACACGGGATTGGTCATGAGCTGGTAGCTTCCACATGGTGATACCAGAGTGCTGCAGCACTCACACTGCCTGCTATAAATCCCCTGTGAAGAAGCAGGGTACCCAAGAAAGATGAGAAAGATGTTTAGCACATGGACAGAGAGACTCAGGGAGACCTGACTTCCATATATCTCAATACCACATTCCTCCTGGTTGTCTTATTTGCTCAGATGCTGAGTTTCCTCTGGAGACAGTTAGTTCCAGGGAGGCATCTCAGTTATGTAGATCAGCAAATCACAGCTGTTTCTCAATCCAGATGTTAGAAACTGCCTCCAAGCTTCTCCCAGGAGCTGAGTTGCCTGTGGGTGATTGCAGAAACATCTCCTCTGCCCTCCTCCCCGTACCACCAGACCTGAGAGCTGGCCAGTGCCACCTCCTGCTCTTCTGTGCCACCTCACAGGGCTGGTTGTTATTACAAGCCAGGACAGGTAAGATTCAGTTTGACAGTTCAGAGTTGTAGCTGAAGGAGAACTGGATCATTAAGGAGCTATGTGTCTTTCAGACTCAAAAGTAATGATTTCACTGCAGAGGTGAATGCTTAGGCAATGTGTAAATTATCAGAGCTGTCCTCACTTCCAGTTTCTGGGTCCAGGCTGTGCTCTGTCTCCAGACTGATGTTAGGCACTGATGTGCATCAGCCAGCCATCTCCTCTGCCCACCCAGCCCTGACATGCCTGCACAGCCTGCTCAGTCTGCACAGCCAAGGGACTTTTATTGAGGATCCATGCTAGGTGCAGCCTCAAACACACATGGGGAAGCACGACTTGATGTATCTTGCACTAATTGGGTGATGAGACCCAGAGGGATGAGGAACAGCTGTAGGAGCTGTGCAGGACCTCATCTGCAGCTTTTTAAGAGCCATAGCTCCAGGGGAACTGTTGTTCTGCCAGCCACTGTTATGCATTACCAAATAAAAGGGCTCCTGTCCTCTCCTGCCTCAGTGACATTCCTCCATTAAGGGCTTAATTGTCTCCTTTGCTGTCACTGAGGGAGGGGGATATAGCAGAGAAAGAGTCATAGGAAAACTGGTGGAAAACAAAGTATCTAGCCAGTGCATTTAGTTCAGTAGGTAAATTAAGTAGGGTTGGATTTCTCAAATGTCTGCTGTGCATCTGACCTGGGCTAACATTTAGACTTTCAGTTTATTCAAGATCAATTTAATATAATTTACTATCTAGAATTTAATTAAGTTTACTATATAGAGATGTAACTCATAGTTTCCTGGTAGTAATGCCGCTCCTTCCATTAGATTGCATTTTTAAGACTAAATAACACCCATCCTCTTACCTATAAATGTATAAAATCGTATTTCTTGCTCACTTACAACAAAGGAATTTGATGCTGGATTGTCTTCTGTTATTAAATGGGTTGAATATTTTCACAACATCTGAGGAAACAAACCAAATAAGGCTCACCTGCTTTGCAAAGTATACTTTAAACTGTTTATTTTGCACCTTTGAACTATTTATTTCCTTTCACTGCCATTACAGAAAAATATGGGTTTACACTTAATAAACATCAGTGTAGAAGCTTTCTATGTTTGTTTAAACAGAAGTAAACTTGAAGACCTTGTCAAAACAAGTAGGCTAAGCTTGACTAATCAGCTGAACTCATTCTATTAATAGCCAAGGTGGCATCATTATTCCATTAAGTTTTGTGTGGAATATTGGGGGCAGCTACATATATCCATACAGAAGACATTAAATCAGATGAATCTTTTGAAAATGAAAATACAGTAATGGTCATTTACTCTCTATTTCTTCAGTCTGGAAAGGAGTATTGTGCCTGGTTGAAAAAAGTAAGGATCAATGAAATTGAGACTTTTTCAGAAAACTTCATTATGGATTGATTAGGTGGAGCTTGAAGTGATGTTGACATTCTCATGGAATATGGCCACAGCTGTAGTTAAACTATCTGCCAGTGCAGACATTAAATGCAATCTGATGCAATTAAGATTACTGGGAAACACAGATGCACTTTTGATTTCTGTCAGTCCTATGGTAGAAGGACTTGCAAGAGAGGTAAAATCAGGTGTTACATTAGCATAAGCTAACTAAATGCAAATTTATCAGCCTCATCCCAACCATGATTGATGGGAATCACTCTTTGCCATTATTCACCATTTTCTTCAGCCATAACATGAGTCTCTTAATCTTACAGTCCCTTGTGTAAAGAAGCTAAGTCCACTTAAGGCATCCACTGAGAGCATTTGCATATAATTTTCTTTGTGGTGATGCCTTAGGTTTTAGCTTTTATATTTTTCAGATTCAGATTACAGAATCTGAATGTGTAGTTCTGAGCTTCATATTAATGAGCTTTAGTGTGTAGTTCTAAGCTTTAATGTGTAGTTCTGAGCTTCATATTAAGGGATAGTAAGCTCTCTTCACAGAGTAGCTAGACAAAACAATTCCTTCTCTAGCTGGGGACCAAGGACAACCAATCCAAATTTCAGGCCCAAGAGCATAAACAATGTGGACTGAAGAGGGAATAACAGGAAGGGTGTGACTTCATAAGCTAAAGCTATAATTGGACAACTAACTCCAATATGCTAATGGACCAGAACTTATAAAAGTGACAGACTCCTGACCAGTTGTCCATTTTGTGGCCATTTTGAGTTCATCTTGAGTGTAGCCCTGGCTGGGCTCTTGTACTGCCCAAGGTGTGTCCATTGGGGCTTCCTAATAAATCCCTACTTTATTCTTTAACTCTGTCTAGCCTTTGTTCTAGGTCAGCCTTGACAAGGCAACAATGACTCCAAGAGGGAGTCAAAGTTTAGGTATTTCTGCACATGGTTTCTCTAGGTGATATTCAGCAGTACTGAAAAATCCAGGCTCTTATTCATGAAAACTTCCCTAGCAGAAGTTTCTACCTCTGAGCTCTCCTAAGAAACTGTTTCCGTCTCTGAATCTTTAGCCCAACAAACAAAAATGCAACAAAATCTTTACCTAAGAGAAAAGCCTGACACTAATTTCAGACACTGCTTTTAGCCGCCAGCCAAGGCAACAAACTGCAACTGAAAGCTGCTATCTGTATCCTGCTGGAACCATACAGATAAGCAACTAGGAGAAGCATTCCCAAGGTCCCAAGTATCTGGATTTTAGATAAGAGCTGTGTGAGCCACCCAGAGTACAAGGGTCTAAGAGAAAAACCTGTAGTTTAGCTTGTATACCTCCAAAATATTAACAATATCACTGAAACATTTTTCTCATGTTAGGAATGTGGAAGCAGCAAATAGACAAATGATCCCTATTTCCTCAACAACTGTCATAATACTGTGGAGCTATAGGACACTCAGATCTCACTGCTTCAATAAAATCATTTAATAGAGTTGCCACAGTCCTTTGTTGCCATCTCATGGCATCTATACTTTCCCATCAGAAGTATAATCTTCTACTGCAATGGTTTCTTACAGGTGTAAAGAGCCATGACTTGAGACCTACAGAAAATCACATCTGTCCCATAACTTACGGGGGCATTAATGAGAAAAAAAATACACTGCAATTCCCCATCTGCCTGAAATGTGTGTGTTAAAAGAGCTGTATGTGAGAGGGCACAGTGGATTAATAAGATGCTCTCATGGAAGTGAGTAGCAGGGGCTCCCTACTTTTCTGACAGGTCATTGTGTTAACAAAGGGCTTACACTACTGAAATCACAGCTAATCTCTGTTCTTGCTACACATGACAAGGAATGTGGTGTCTAAGTCAGGCTTCAGTTCTCACATATGCAAACAGATTTAGGACCTTTTGTCACTTGAGAAGTGCACACACTCCCATGTGTGCAGAATGGAATATCTTCCAAAGAAATGATAATAAAAAGTCCTGTTCTGTGACACAGCAGCATTAGAAAATAGTGGTTATTTTAATTGTCAGATTGTGTCCAAAACCCACTTCCAGTTTTCTTGAAGAACGGAAGTGGGTTTGGAAATGAAAGATATGTGCTTAATTTTGCTGATCACTACTGTCTGTATTCACTCCTTGTAATTTCACATGGGGAAGTTCTCTTTCCATTCCTTTCAGCTCAAGGAAGAGCTTCCTTCCTGTTCTAGCTTCAGAGCTAATACATGGCATTTCTTTTTTTGTTCAGAGACATGAGTATAGATACATTTCAACCAAAACTTCTTCAATGCAATGCTTTCACTTCTGCTGTGAGGAACCAAAATGAGTGGTTGCCAGAAGAATATTCACATGTGTAACCTCATCAGAAGCATCCTCTTCTGGGAATCCAGCAAACATGATCAAGGACTGAAATAGCCATGGAAAGTGCTCTCTTATCCCTCATATATCTTGACTTACACCTGTTGTCAGAGCAGGAAGCAGTTTAGAGAGTAAAGCCTGATGATCTACTTATTTCAACACTAGTCAATATGAAAGAGAAACATATAACAGTCTTCCAAGTGGGAGCAACCAACCAGTTCTATTCACTCTGTTATGTGCATTTAAGGCAGTTGCTTTTCCCACAAAAAAAAACCCCAAACAAACAAAGCAGTATACTTTACTCAATGTATTGTTTGCTTGTGGTTAAAGAGCATTTGCAACACATCCTTGGTGTTTGGACTTACTGCAGAAATAGAAAAGGGATTTTTCATGCCATGGATAAAACAGAAAAAATTAATTTTGTCAGCAACTCACAACATTTATTCATATCATGTGAAAAGTCCACTTAAATGAGGACGTTTGTCAGAAATACCAAGTCTATATCCTTAGCACATAATTTTTCAATTTCTTACTTTGTAACTGGGTCCTCCAAGGTCTTGCTTTTCCATTTCTTATTCATTCTGTTCCAAGTAGCCAAGAAACTAATGGTAAAATAAAAGAGATTTATTGCCAGATAGCTCCCATTTTGTCATTATATGAAAAACCCTATTTGCAGATGCATATGGGGGTATTTGTATTGGGAACCCAATTATGTGGCTGTTTTTTCCCTCTAGATTTTCCAAGATAACCCCAGAGCCTCTCCAATCAAAAGCTTTTTACAAATGTTTTCAATAAATCATCTTGCAGTTTCCCTGGCAGGATTTTTCACCCCAAGAGCTGCAGCTAGCCCCTCCATGACAAAGGAAGCTGTGCTGGCCCTGTCTGTATGGCAAAGATGGGATTGGGCAGGGAGGAAAACTTCCCTGGGGAAATCCTAGGGCTGGGAGAAGTGCTCATGGGATCTCCTACCTTTTCTATCTCTTTTAGAATGCTTTAGTCCTACACCATCAAAACACCAAGCACAACAAATCTGAAAAAGGACTAGAGGAATTTACCTCACCAGCAAGTGCCTGTTCTAAGTAAATGCCTCCTCCTATCTGATGATGTACCAAGCCTAAAGTGGAGAAGAACAGAGTCATTCACTGTATTCTCCAGTTTCTTCTTCAAGTAACCCAGAATATTTGCAGAGATGAGGCCTGCTCTGCTTTGCCTGGAGTATTGGCTCTAATACAGCAATAACTGCTTAGTACACCCAGCTCACACTTAATTTTAGCTTCTTCCCAGTTAGTCAGGACAGGAAAATTGGCATTGCCTAACGTGCCAGAAATAAAGGTATTTCTGCTCGTTGGCACATTTTCCACAACTCCAAGTCTATGGCCACCTGCTTCACTGTTTTCCTCATCATATTTTCTGAATGTGCTTTCTTTTTATCTCTTTAGATCGTAGAGGTAATACATGTTTTCTGAAAGCTTTTGGGCTGCTTTTCCAAAAACTAGGGTCTGCTTTTCCATTTTTTCGGTGTATGTATCATTAACTAGAGCAACTTCTTAGGGAAGTCTCAGGGACTTTATCCTAGTGCCTCTGTAACCAGTTGTACAAAAGGGAGTATTTAGAGATGGAAAGTACCCCCTCTCCAAGCTCAGGCTTGGATTTCAATGTATTGAGCAAAGAACATTATTTGTTCAGTGTCTGGGGAATCTCCTGATGGGGATTTCTGGGGGAATCATCTGAAACCATAGAGTTGCACAAAAGTTGCCCTGCTGTAAAAGGGCAGGTGTTTGCAGAGTGGTGGCTTGTCTGCTGACAGATAACCTGCTTTGCTAGGGGAGATAGTACTTCTGCCCACTAAGGGATCCTAGGAAATATCAGATGTGTTAAGTTCAATCTGGTTTTGGATTATTTGGGTGGCATTTCCACTG
This sequence comes from Dicaeum eximium, assembly GCA_013396995.1. Classification (NCBI taxonomy): domain Eukaryota; kingdom Metazoa; phylum Chordata; class Aves; order Passeriformes; family Dicaeidae; genus Dicaeum; species Dicaeum eximium. Next base: position 761,644 of record VWZP01009260.1, read on the forward strand.
AGGAAAGCAAACAGTCCCACGGATAAGCCTTGGGGATAAAACTTGGCTTGCAGACTACATCCTGTAGGAGCACCTGATCCCAGGCAGTGGCCTCCCAAAGAAACCTGAGATGCTGCTCTTTGGTTTGGTCACAAACTAAGTGGTGTTTTTCCTGGATAACTTTGCCCCTTCTTTTTTTTTTTTTCTTTTTTTTTTTTTAAAACCCTTCCTGAGAATTTTGTACGATTTTACTAATTCCTTGTTGTTCACCAAACAATTGTCAAAACTACTTGGTGTCTCTCAGCTTTTTGTTCGGTACATGGGGATAGAAGTGAGCAGGATTGCTTTGCTGCTGTCCCAAGCAGCCCTTGCAAAAACAGCCAGTGTGATGTCAAAAGAAACAGTAAATCTCTGGCATAACAAAAGAGAATCAAAGTGATTTACAAAGAAATGTTAAAATAGTGTTTTTTCCCAACACACACACCCCACAGTATGGTAGAAAATTCCTTAAGCAACAGAAGTGGAAAGAGAAACAGAGTTTAACATTTCAGTGTCTTACTCAGCAAAGTTTTCTGAGGAAAACAGATCAGTTGAAATAGTAACCTTTGTTAGTTTTTCCATATACTTTATTCAAATAAAGATATGCAAGCTACATGTGTTCCTGTTTAATCCAAAGACTTTACTCTAAATGCCTTGAATGTATGTTAATTTGGAATTTTTATTTATTAGTTATTGAAAAGAGGGGCACACAGGGATCATGTTGAATGTGCTGTAAATCAATGTAGTATTTAGCTTGTAGAGATTTAATCAGGAAAGTTAGATTTGTAGAGGGAGGAAGTATCTTTTATTAGCCTAGCTGCCAGAGTTGGAAAAAAGAGGAGAGAAATCTAAAAGATCTGCCCATTTTACTAATTAGGTCCCTCAGTCTAATAAAAAAACCCAGTACTCTTAAACCACAAAAGTTACAGCAACACCAGTATGATGATACAAAAGATGAATGATTTGTGCAGACATGGCCACAAACCTCTGTAACCTCATTGTCCACATCCTCCCTTCTGCCCAAATATAAAATATGGTTATCACACTCAGAGCTAATGATTTTGTTAGAAAAGGGGAGGCTGTATTTGATGCATTTCATGAGTGAAATGAGTTTAGGCAGATAAGAGTAGCCTGTCTCAGCCCACAGAGCAGGCAGGAGGATGGTGTGTGCAGGACAGCTGCAGTGTAACACAGACTTGCGACCAGGAGCAAACTCTCCATGTCAAACCCTGAACCCCTGCAACAAAACGAAAATAAAGCCCAGCTCTGTGATCCTTGTTTGAGTATTGCTCAGGCTCATCAAAAGATGCAGGATTGAGTTTGAGTGACAAGTTTAGCCTCCTCTTAGGGCAAAGGTTTGAAATTCCTTTACTTAATGAGTAATTGTATCATACAGCGCCTGCTGAGCTGCTAATGGCATGAGAGACATTTTGGGACAGAGGGAAGCTAGGAGTCTTTTCTAATTAAGGGTGCCCCTTTCCAAGTCTAGATAAATTCCACAACAGTTTTCAGTCCATGCTTGCATACTACACCTTTTTCTTCTTTCTCTGTTTTTCCTGCGTGCTCTGTCCACTGCTCTGCAGGCAGAAAATTCCTCTTGAATTCCTTTTGTGTCTGGTCATTCCATAGATGAAATCAGAGCTCCTTGGTTTATTATAAGGAATGCAACCCTCACTGCTATCAACATGTCTTTGGTCCCTTCTTATTACTATTTCCAATTTGAAGGTTCCTTTGGGTCCTTTGTTTTATCAAAAGTCCTGTTTCCTAAATCTTCTTGAACTATGATCTGTGAATTTATGCATCATCTGCTTTATCGCCACTGCGCTGTCCAGGCCATAAAATATACAAAATGTCAAACAATGCACTCAGTTCTGCTCTGGAGGCATCACTACTTGTCTCACACTTGAGCTGGATGTGTGCCAGGTCATGCTGAGCCAAGGAGCCATGGAATGACTGAGGTGCTCTGTAGGGAGCCCCACCTCAGCTTTGCACACTCTGGAAGTGCCTCATCTCAGCTTTGCACCCCATAGCCTCTATGCCTCTTGGTCAATCACCCCAACTCCTCTTTGTGTCTTCATGACCAGGCCGTTCTGCCCCATGCTTTCCATTCCCCTCACACCCCACATGCTTCCACCACTGCAATGTGGATACCCCTTCCAGCATGTTCCAGTGTCCCTAAACCTCCTGGGCAGCAGAAGTTGTGGCTGGCTGGGATGTGCCTGCCTGCCAGCTGGCCAGCCTTATGTGCATGTGGGCTTGGCTCAGATGGCTGCTTCCAGACTGGACAAAGGCTGAGCTCTGTCTGCATTCCCATCAGGAACAGATGCTCTTCTGGCTCTTCTTCTCCTATGTGGACAAATGGTTCAATCAAATGTTTGGGAACTGAGCAACTTTGAGCTCTGTGTCTTTCTGTTAAATCTGATTGAATTGCAGGGCAAAGTTCTAAGAAAAGATGACACACAGATTCTTGTACAAACAGGCTGCAAAAGTCACGTAGGAATCATTTGCTTAAGAAATAAGGCTAACAATGTAACAGCCTGGGTGGAGAATGATATCAGGGAAGCTGGATTTGGCTTCCTGATTCTGAGACTCAGCCTGTGCATTCCCATAAATAATGTTGCTGACAGGCAGTTTTAAATTGCACAACAAATGGACCAGGGCAGGGCTACTTGATGGAGCAGAGCAAAACACATCCCCTGTTCTTTCCTGCTTTTCTGCTCCGTGCTGCCCACTGCCTCCTTCTTCCCTTCCCTTACACAAACAAATGTAAAGAAGAGATCTGCACTAACAGGCTTCTCCCTTCCTGAAGGGAAAATAAGTCCTGATGGTTATTGTACCCCCAGATCTCCTCATGTGAAACAGAGCTGGCTTGTGCGAGTGGATCTCAGGCAGCAGTGTTGAACCTCCTCCATCTACAGCCAGCTCTGGTGCTGGTCTAGGTCTGATTCTTGTGTGTGGTTTGGTTCTGGTGCATGCACCTGAAATTTCACATGCCCAAGGTGGTAGACAATGTCTACTTGGAAATTCTGAAGAACAGATAATAAAGTAGTGGAGGCACAAATGTCATAAATGGGGAAGACTGGAAAGGGAGAGAGTGTGCTTGTGAAGCAAAGCTCATAGCACATGGGCTCTTTGCGAAAAGCTTAACAGAAACCAGGAGGAATTCTCTTAGGCCTTTATTACATTCCATCTTCCTGAAACCTCCTCCGTGATGTGAAATGAAGCTGTTTTGGCACTGGAATCTTGTAACTCTTCAGATATTCTAATTATCTGCCCTAACAGGAGCCTGGTTTCCTAGTTCACTGTTTCTTTTTCCTCCCTTGAGACTATTTCTGGCATGCATCTCCACATCATTATGCAAACACAGAGTGCAAAAAATGTCTTTAATGTTTCAGCAAGACTGTACCTAGCTTATCAAGTGAATACAAATGTGTAAATCTGTAAGAAAATCTGCTGTCTTTTTCACCAACCCTTTTACCCTTTAGGATCAACTTGAAAAGTGCTTTGTAACTTACATTAAAAAATTCTTATTTCCTCTCCCTTTTGTACTTCCTTACCTGATAGACCTGATGTGAAGCATTGCTGACTGATACATTTATCTGGTCTCTTCCATTTGGAGCCAAGTCCTTACTGATTGTGATGAATATAGAAAGGGAGGGAATGTGGTTCCTCACAGAATTCATCACTAAGAGGTAAACAAGAAATACTGTAGCTATCTTGAAGTTAGATTTTAAGTGTCAGGCAAATTTTGAAAAGACCAAGTAAAACTTATTGGGATATTGTAATCAGACTTGGGGGGTTTCAACGACTATTTTAAATTAAGCTGGAAAATAGTGGCAATGCCCAGAATATTGCTTATACATGGAGCGTCTCACACAACAAATACAGACTCCTGACTCTGCAGAGAAAATTGAAGAATGGTGGTATGGGTAGATAAGCAAAGGCCCTGAGGGATTTGCAAGGTGGCCACAAAAAAAAAAAAAAAAAGAGGCCAGGGATGGTCTCAAAGAGGAGGCAGAAGAAGCAGGGCTGCTGTGGGGAGCAAGGGGACAGCAGAGTAGAGGCAGGCAGGGACAGAGGTCTCACCAGGGACCCCTGGGAGGGTTGGCCCTGCCAAAACTGCTTTTCTGAAGGCTGTAGCACAAGCAGCAGTGAGTCTGTGTGTCCTGAGCAGCAACCCAGGCAAGGGAGGCACCCAAGTTACTGTCATTTCCCATGCAGATGCCCTGCCCTGGTAGCTCTCCCTTTGCTGTCTGCTGCTCTCCCTGGCACTGGAAAAGAGCTCTCCATGTCTGCTTTGCCTTTGCTCTGTTGGGTTGTGCTAAATCAAAAGCCAGCCCCTCAATGTGTGTGTAAAAGATGTCCAAACACACATTTTTTAACTCCCAAGTGGACTTTGCAGCTTCTCTGCTCTCCGTGCCCTTCTTTATGTGTTGTATATTGCTATTCTTGTATGTGCTGAACTACACTGTGTCCACAAAGACAAACATGCCAGTTTAGCAAAGAAGATAATTAAAATTTTACTGAAAACATACACCAGGAAGAATGTCTGCTTAAAAGCTGCCTCCCTGCACGTAACTAGAGGTTCTACCTTTTGTTTTCAGCTCAGGAGTGAACAAACCACGCAGCTAGGATTTACAAGGAATGCTTATTAAGAAAAAGCAGTTTCAAAGAAGAGTCTGAACTGCAAGATGCAAAATGACTAGTGGTGACCTGAAGCACGTTGGAGCTACAAACAGACTGTCCTTTCCTGTTCAGGAATTTCACTCTTGGTAGCTGCTACAGCTACAGCTGATTCCCTGTTCTGCCCTGCCCTGCCCTGCTCAGCCCAAGAGCTGTGTAGGTGTATTCATACACATATGTCAAAGAAAAAAAAAAAAAGAAGGATGGAAAATACTTTGTTCTTAATGGGAAAATATCCATCTCATAAGGTTTAAAATGGAGAGCTTTTTCCCTCACAAAATGGAAACCCTTTAAAATGTATATACGTGTAAAATAGCCTCCCCCAAAAAACTTGGAAGAACAAATTAGCTGGTTCTGTGGCATCTCACCAGGCTGTGGAATTTATGAAAACCACATTCCTTGGATTCTAAAACACAGGCCATCCCGCTGCTCTTTCAAATAATGTTGATTTTGCTGACTAGTCTCTCTGAGAGCCAGCACAGTTGTCTAATTGTAAGTAAATAATCTCTGAACAAATCCGTGTTTGACATACTGTCATACGAGCATTTACTGTTTTGCAAAAGGGATTTACTTCAAGGATATTGAAAAATTCCATTGATGTTTAAGGGGAGTAGCAACTGTGACCCTCTATAAATTAAAATGCTTGACCCTGCCATATGATATAGAAGATCCAAAGTATTTCACAAGTCCAGGTCAGTGAAGGCAGAAAACAAGCCCTGCTTCTGAAGGTGCGGTATTATGTTCACACAAACATTCGTGAGGACCATGAAAGTTTACAAGGGTGAGATATTTCAAGCTCAGGCTCTTAGGCTCATGTGCAGCCCCCCCATACCTTCTTTGGGAATGTATAAGGTTGATTATAAAGGTCTACCCTTACAGATCATGTTGCTAGGAAAGGATGTGCTGGCCACATTCAGAGCTGCTGTAAAGTGCTAAAGAGGGACACTGGTGCCACTGCGATGTCAAAGTTCAAGAGCCCCATGAGTCCTGCAGACCACCTACAACCTGAGGCTGCCAAATCCTAGCATCCTCTATATTCAAGGGAAGATGAAGCCATGAAATCTAGTCTAAAGGCCTGGAATGATCAGCCTGAGTGTGGTCCACCACTGCTCTTCTGAGACCCTTTCAGGGCAGGCTGGGATGACACAGGGAGGGACTCGAGCACCAACTGCCCCACTGCTCTTGAATGCAATGCCATAGCTGTAGTGGTGACAAGTTGTAGACAAGTGCCTGTAGAGAAGGGTTTTTTTGGCTGAGATGTCACAACTCCCTTTCTCTGGCCATACAGACCAGGACCCAGCAACCTGGCATACAAGCAAGCTCTGAAGAGCTCATCATGATCTTGGATGGTGACACCACAGCAGCAACATGGGCACAGTAGCCTGCATGGCCTGTGCTTCCTGGGAGCCCCTGCAAACCTCTGAGCCTTGTCTGGGAGCTACAAACATCCAGGACAAGGCAGATGATGAGGGGAATCTGAAGTGCAGGATCAACCCCAGGAATTACATACCCACACACGTATATTGAATATTGTGGTCAAAAATGGGAATGATGCTGGACTGAATTTCCACCTTTCATTCTTTGATTGACTGTAAGAAGCTACATGGTGTGTTGGGGGTTTTTCCATCACCAGTATGAAGATACAGATCTATACCTCCCTTTGTGGAATTCTTTAAAAGCTGATATTTATGATGTCATCATTGTAGTTGCTGTTTTCATTTGCATCAGCACTGCTTACTGGAGCTCTTGTTTAATACAGCCATGGAAAGAATGCATCCTCTTGTAGTACAGCCACTGTAATATCACAGTCACTGTATAACCTGCTTGAAAAGGGATGCAGAGCTCATTACAAGTTCCAGTGATTCCAGAGTTACCCCAGCACAATACCCCATTAAACCCATGAACCTTACTGAGCCCCAAGCCAAATTCTGAGTGTGATGTAGAATTCCCAAAGATGTGCACTTTGACTTGTTAGACGTAGGCTGATGTTTGAGAGTTTTTTAAGAAGAACACTTTCCAGGTTCTCCCAGTCTGTCACAGTGCTGAATTCAATGTGCCTTGTACCATTAAGTGCTATAAGACAAAAAGGTGACAGATCAAGAACACTCAGGTTTTTGTATCATATTTTTACATGGCTGCATATTTTTCTTTTTGCTGTGCATTTGGTGTACATGGAGTGAAGAGTTTTAGCCTGAGACATATTTAAGTTCTAACCCCTTTAATATTCCCATTATAATGGAGAGACAAAACTGGCTTATTGTGGACAAATTTAATAGAAATATTCATAAGAAACAACAAAAATGTTCTGTGACTAATGAAAGCATTCAAATTAACTATCCAGTTGTCTAAAAGGTCCTGCTAATAACAAGTTTGTATTTGTCTGAAAAGTTAAACTATTGAAGTACAGTCAGTGTGATGGAAGTGTATAAAGTTTTGTTTAAATTCTTGGCTCCTACAGGGAAAACTGTCTTTTTGGATTTGTGTGCATCTGTTTCTATCTGAAACTAAAATCCAAAGAATCGGGAGCTGGAACAGTTCTTTGGTATTGGTTCAAGTGCTGCATGAGAATTCAGGTCAGTTTTCTCACTGGATCAGTACCAATTTCACTATTTCCAGTCAAAGAAGTTATGATGCTTGTTCTTAAAATGTTCTTGAATGGAACTGCATAAAACCTCCAGCATGTCAAGCCAGTTCTTCTGGACTTGTGTGCTGCTCATGTACAGATCACTCATAAATGCTGCTAACAAATTTGCCCTTTGTGACCTCATGCTGTGAAGTTACCTCAATAATTAAAAGAGTTCCTATATCAAATAACAAAGCCCCTTTTTTGACAGTGGAATGTGTAATGTTTGTAGATTTTCCTCTCCAGTAAGCTGTCAACATTTTCAAAGGAAAACAGGAAGACATCTAGTAGGGAGGTCACAAGGTAGGGAGCCAGGAGGTCTAGGTTTATTCCTGGCCCTGCCACCATCACATTACATGATGCACAGCTCCTCTCTGCTTCATTTTCATTATTTCCCACACAACAGTGCTGTTCCTGATGAACTCTGGGCTGTGCTCTGGGTGCTGGGGGCTATTGGGAAAGCTCTGGTAGCAGCAGTGTGAATTTTCAGAAAACATCAACTGCCTCTGAAAAAAACCTGTACATTTTTTTGCCTCTCTGAAAACTTCAGCTGCTTTGTAGGGAATATTAACTACTTTCCCATGAATACATGTACTGGCCATGAAGGTGCCATTGTAATAGTTGTCATTTAATCCAATGTTTGTCTTAAGCAATAAATTTTCAGCAACAATCCAGTAATATTGCCCTGGGATCCCAAATGGCCTCTTTTTTCTTCTTTTCTTTTTTTTTGAGGCTGAATTAACAGTTACGTAATATAAGTAGGGGTTTTTTTGCTTTTGCTTCATAAATGATTTTTTGTTAGGCACAGTGGAAAAAGAACACCATATAACAATTCAAAATGAAGCCATCTGGCTTTGTGTCCATCTAACAATGCTAACAAATATCCCACATCTAAAGGAAACATGAAGCACTGTTTCTGTGCCACGTTCATTTACTGCACTTTGTAGGAGCATAACACAAAGATGCGTTTATTAAACGAAGCGCGTACGTCTTCCTTTTTCTCTCCCATAGCATTTAATTACTTCTTTGCCTGGGTTTCAGTGATCTTGCCTCCACTGTGGTGCACCTTAAAAAATCAGAAAAAAAATTCTCAAAGCCATGATCTTGCTGTTCCAGCTGGTGTGGGCTCCTACCTTGCAGCCCAGCAGAAGGCAAGTTGTCCAGATGTGACTGTAGATAAACCAGTCCATGTGAAGGGAAAATAGAAGGCAACTGCAGTTATCACCAGGACACAGCCCTTAAGTTACTTCAGAGTAACTCATTGGCTTGTCCCATACTCTAATGGGTTTATGCTTCCAGCATGTGAGTGCATTGGATGATGCAAGATAAATATGAAAAATGAAAATATGAGAAATGTCTCCCTGCCTGTTGGCATTTTGATATTGTTTGTGGGAAGAAAAAGAAAAGAGCAAGAAGGGATTTCAAGCTTAGATTCATGCTACTAGGAAAGTCTTACAATTAGTCTACACCCAGTCTCCCTTAATGTGTGGTCTCCAAGACATCAGAAGGGAGACTGTGAAATTATTGCGAAAAAAATTAAAAAACACACACACGCACACATATTCCCACAGATTCAAAAAATCAAGCAGGCAAAGCAGGAGAAAATAAACCTAAAAATATAAAACTAAATAAAAATCCTGTATGGAGTCTAGCCTTAGTATTTGACCATAGTGAAAACTACCTTGGCAAGGTGATCCTCAGATTTCTTTTTTCTTCCCCCAGCACATTAGGTGGTACTTCAGTAAGGAGGAGCAATAACACTGGCAAACACCTTTAGTGAAGACACAAATTTCACCAATGAATGGAGTTTGTACTCACACAGTAAAAGGACTTCAGACAAGCCTGTCAGTTTGAGAGAGCTTATTTTAATGCTCCTTTTTGTAAAGCCATAGGCCAACACAACAACTCTGGCCCTTCCACCACAAGGAGGTAGGACAGATTTGATGAAATAGCTCTGTTTGGAAGTGAAGATGGGCATCTGTGTAGCTGCAACTTATTTAGGTTAGGGGAGAATTGCATCTCTCTTGGATTCTCCTCCAGAAGCTGGTACCTGTCTGGTATATTATACAATGAACTGTATTGTATTATACATTGTATTATACAATGATCTGTGTCCCTCCTGGGGGCACAGAATAGACAGGCAATGGCCAAGAACTTGTGCTGCTGCAGATCCCTTCATCCCTCCTCTCCCACCACTGAAGGAAACTGCAGGTGCCAGATAGAAGAAAATTCAGAAGAGCTCCTGCAGGGCAGCTGTCTTGATCTCTGCACCTCTTCAGGCCCAGGACACGTACAGCTGAGTTAGCAAATCCATAGGATTTGCTTAGGCCATAGGCCAAGCTTTAAGTGAGATAAATAAATTAATTAGTTAATTAAATGTTGATATAATTAACTCCTAATTTATATATAACACCCACAAATTAGCATTTGAGCTTCTCAAAAGATGAGAACAGTTTGGCATATTCACTAGAAATTGCATTATGTTGTTTCTTTTGCTAAAAAAAAAAAAAAAAAGAAGTTCAAGGAGCCTCTTGCCTTCCAAGAGAGGAGCTGAGGCAGGCACCAGCAGTGGTGGGACTCCAGCAGATGTGAATGGGCTCTGTAGCAGGGTATGGGCTCTTTTCCTGGAAATCCTGATGTTTGCATGCACACACACACATGCTCAGCTAATGCAACTCTGCTGGTACTATCAACAGCTTTTCTTCTTCTTTTTCATGATCATCTGTGGTTTTGACTCATTTATTCCAAAATGGTGCAGCTAAGTCTGCCCAGCTATCTAAAATTAAAGATCTTAGCTCGCCTTTCCTTTTATTTTTTTTTCTGCTTTCTTTTTTTAATGTGGTTTCATTACAATCTATCCTCCTTTCTGCTCTTGTGACTGAAAGGAGCTCATTTAGGTGTCCTAAGACAGGGGAGAAGAGTTCAGAAATCCTGTGTGGTGTCATCTTCTTGTAAGGAAATGTGGCTGAGACAGCATTTAAATCTTGTGTGTCCATGGTGAAGACTTTCCCTTTTTCCTGATGACACAAGTGTTTTCTTTGCCATTAGCTCACCATGTGGGAATCAATGTTTTAACATGCATAACAGTGCAGCAAAAGTTTAGAATACGCTACAAAGCTTAATGACAAAAATATGTGTAGAATCAAATAAATCAAAATCTTGCTTTTGGACTGGGTTCTGTGGGTGGAAGGTCGTTCTTATATTTCATTTTAAAGCCTTCATTCATTCCTGCAATAGAATGCTATCTGTTTTGGTTTTAATTTGGTCAGCTTCACACAGCTTTTCACATGCAACTGTCTACAAAAAGCAAAAGCTGCACTTACCATTAAACAACAGATTTAAGATACCTCTTTACCATCTTGTTTCTTTATCCAATATATTTTTTAAAAATATGGGATGTTTACAGTTTGACAAAAAGTAATGCCTTCTACTCGTCTTAGAGGGCTTAGCACCAGGGGCCTCATCAAATGGGTGTCTCTTAATCACAAAGCCAAGCATTTAGGCTCAAAGAGAAGATTCTTTTTAGCATAAACTCACAAAAATATGTCTTGTTGAGACCTCTCAATATGATGTAATATAAAAAATATATATAAACACAGGAATTATTCAGAGAGGTTTTGCGATCTTGACAAATGACCCATTAAAAGATGGATCTTTTCCCTGAAAGGGAAAGTTATTCTTAGCACCAGAACAGAGCCACTTTCAAAGTAAAGTCAGTGAAAGGGGTTGTATTTGCTCACAAGTAGTTCAATTTTGTATAGACCTTGAAAAAATTGCAACCAAAAAAAGTCTGTTGAATTTTGCATCTACATGCAGACAACTACAGTAAAAACCTTAGGAGTGTTATGAGAGGAGAAGGAGTGGAAAAGTCAGCGTGGGAAACCACCCAAAGAAGCAGCAGGGGAAGGTTTCTGAGTGCAATATCTGCTGACAATACCTGGATTGGTGGCACATGAAGAGCCCAGATGGTCTGTGTGCAGCTTCCCAGGACACCCAGACTGAGGGACACGGAGGTGAGCCAGGCTGAATAACTGATAACCTAATCTCTAGATGGTACGAAAGAGGCACATACAAACCCACATCACTGTCACCAATCTAAGAAGAAACCAGGACATGTGGGGAGGACTTCATAGGTGGCATCCCTTGTCCTACCTGCCAAGGAGTCCCAGGCAGACTACCTGGGTACTCATATCTGGATCCTGAATGCATTGATTTGGGTACATACCCTCCTGGTGCTTGTCAGCATCAGAACATGGGCACAAGAGTGTGAATGAAATCTACTCCATTTTACCAATAAAATCACCTTCCCCTCTCTAAAGTGATCTTTGATAGATCACTGGTAGTGTTGCAACATTACTTCTTGCAGATGTATGGGAAATTCTGGCTTTCAAAGAACTTTGTGTGCTGTTATGAGTCAGCCATTGCTCTGCCTCCTGCTTGCAGCGAGCACGGGCAGGTGCCAGCACAATTTGCCTCTAATAGCATAAAATAGGAGTTACACATCCAAACCCATCAGATGTTTGTTTAACTGGACTGGATTTGCACGGCTTTCCTTTCTGCCAATAAAATAAATTTTAAAAATAGGAAATCTTCTCAACATGCAGTGAAATCCTGACTCTGCTGAAGCCAGTGGCACATATCCCATTGATTTCAGGAAGGCCAAGTTTTCAGCGATGGCTTCTGGTCTTCCAAGCTGTTCAATGTGAAAGCTGAAGGCAAAGGACATCTGTAAAAGTACCTCCTTACTAGGCTCTCTAGAGTTAGCACCATCAGAAAGAGCAAAAGCAGTAAGACTGCTCTAAAAAGAGCATCTTCAATGATCATTTGAAGTTCAAGCAGATATTTAATAGCTTTTAAAGAACCAAACAATACCCACTCCTGTACAAGATGAAAGGTAAATAACATCTTTCCCACTAAGCTAAATGGCAGCTTAGTCCATCCCTCAGGAAACAAGCAGCAACATTAACATCCATGTCTGCACATGTCCTTGAAATGTGTTCATTTCCTTCCCATGCAGGTTTTAATACACTGCCATCCTGTCTTAGAACAGTACCTAAAACACAGGCTGACTTTTCAATCAAAATATTTGCCAATGCAGTAGTGCTATTTTCATCAAAATTTGAAACATTTTAAAATATGCTGATACAAATCAACTCCACCCCAAACTCTTTCAGCGCAAATGTTTCAAGAAAAGCACTATTTCAAAAAAATGGATTTCAGTGTACATTTTGAAACTTCATTTCAGCATTCTGAAATTATGTTTTTATTTGTCTTGTATTAATTTTAAAATAAATTGTATAACATGCCAATTTATACAAGACTGCAGTTAGCAGATGACAACATAGCACAATGCAATAAAAACTATCATCACAGCTGAAATATTTTATTCCCTTACTGGGTTTTACTATCTTTTAAAATCATTACTGTGTGCTGCTTTCTATCACTGAATGAAACCTCTTTCCCTGATCACAGTGTCTCCTGTTTTTTGCAAAGATCTGGAATGTCACTCCCATCCAAGAATTTCCTGTTTGTTTTGGAACTAAAGAGTCTGATAAATTCTTTCAACACAACAGAAATTGGAGACAGCTACATTGAGAAGATAAAATGCTTTAATGTGTAATAAACAGAAGCCATATTTAACAATTATTTAAAGGAATATAATAAAACATAGCTGCTCTGAAGTCATAAACTGATTTCAAAGCAATTAAAGTGGTATAAAGTAATATCAAAAAGTAGTATAAAAATAATTAATACAGCAAACATTTAAATTTTTTAATCCCAGAATTTCAAACTCCAACCCATAATTTACAGTCTTCTAAGTAGATAGCATTTTAAATTTTTTATTTGCACTGTGGAGTGTAGGAAAAATAGGTTCAAATGTCATTTCTCCTTTAATTCAGAATAAAAACAAATTTTCAACAGCAAAATTTCCTGAACACATATATCCCATGTTTTGATCAGGACTGATATTTAGGCAAACAAGTTAAAAGAAAATTCCTCTTTCCAAAAAGAGATACATTTTATAGAACAGCATGAGCCCAAGCAAGCATTTAATCAAAACTGTTTAAATTCAGAGTGGTATTAATAAACCATGAAGGAATTCAGTCATTGTTCCAATATCAATTCATATATCATCACCATGTACAGTGTAAGATTATATATAGTTTTCTTATTAGCCAAAAATGCTGCCCATCAGCATAACCAGGAAGCACAAGTCCAAGTAAAGCTGTGTTATTATATACAAACCATTTCAGCTCACTCTTGCCAAGAAAAAACATCAACAAAAGTGTTGTCTGCATGACCAATTAATTCCTGCGGAAAGCTGAGAGCACCAGACCGTGCATGAGGCTCTTCACTGGCAATATTCAGTAATACAGAGATCTACAACTGAGTGAACACACCTGAATATATCACTTGTGACAGAGTTTTGCCTGACCAGAATGAACTTGCCATAAAACAAGCAACAGAGACTTTAAAGTATAATTTAGAATTTACTTTTATAAAGAATCATGTAGGTTGGAAAAGACCTCCAAGATCATTGAGTCCAGCACTGCCAAGTCCACCACTAACCCATGTCCCCAGGGGCCACAACTTTTAAATACCTTCAGGGGTGGTGATTCCACCAATTCCCTGAGTTTAAAATGTCACAAAACAATCCACTCAATAGGGCTCACCTGGACACGTACAGGTTATGAACTTTCAGCTTTCTCGTTCATTCTTTGCAATTATTAGTTGCAGTCTTATTTCACAAATTGCACACTTATACTCTTAAAATTCAAAGTTTTGGTAAGAGCAATCCATTACAAGAACTGCCACCACCCTGAAAAAAGCTTCCAGTGGTATAAAATGCTGCAGCCTACTTAGTTAGCAGAGCAGATCATGTCCCAAGGTTTCATTCTTCACATTTCAACCCCACCGTAAAAGAAATCCATTTCAAGATTTCTTGTCTGGTGACCAATGCCCACACAGCTGTGGCAGTGGATGAATTCATCTCCTGCATTACCACCTTCTACAGCAATTGTTTTCCTGGGGCAACTACCAAAGTCAGAAAAGAAGCTCCAAAGTGCAGCAAATGAAGGGCTCACAGGAGCACTCTGCTTCCAGCTGGATGAAAGAAGCTTGATTGTGGCCATGCCATTTAACACAGGATCATGTATTGTACCTCCTATCAGTGAGGAGGACTTTCATATTTCATGGATTCAAAGTTGAATTGGGACTGGAATACATTTTGAGAAGACATAATAAGGGTTATAGACTCCATATTTTCCCAGATAACTTAAGTAAAATTCATGTTCATGATTTAGCGTAGCCCCGGTAATTCATCACAGGCGCTAGAGGAGGGTGACAAAGAAAGCCACAGAGCTGGAGCACCTCTCCTGTGAAGACAGACTGAGCTGGGGTGGTTCAGCCTGGAGAAGAAAAGGCTCTGGGAAGACCTCATAACAGCCTTCCAGTGCCTAAACGGGGCTACAGGAGAGGTGGAGAGGGACTTTTTACATGCACATGTAGTGATAGGACAAAGGGGAATGGTTTTAAACTGACAGAGGGTAAGTTTATATTAGATATTAGGAATAAATTCTTCACTGTGAGGGTGGTGAGGCACTGGAACAGCTTGGCCAGAGAAGCTGTGCATGTCCCATCCCTGGAAGTGTTCAAGGCCAGGTTGGATGGGGCTTTGAGCAGCCTGGTTTAGTGGAAGGTGCCGTGCCCATGGCAGGGGGGGTGGAATGGGATGTTCTTTAATGTCCCTTCCGACTCAGACCATTCGGTGATTCTATGGCTCTATGTTGAACACTTTTTCTGAAGTTGGAGGCTGCACTTCCACACCCCTTTTCTTCACCCCAAGGCTGCAAAAAGGTTATGAAGAGTTACCAGAAAACACTCTTAGTCACAAGGAGCTCATTCCCCGTAGGAGGGAGAAGTGAGAGGTGGCTGCAGTTACGGCCAAGGCGCTGCTAGCCGTCTGTTTTCTGGCAGCAGCTCAGTCAGTCCCTCTCAGGCAAGGTAATGCTTGTTCCTGTAGCCAGCAAATACAGCCAGTTCTCACCCTCATCCCGCGAGGCACCGAGCTGCTGCTGAATCAGGGTTACACAAAGACAAACGAGCCCAACGGGAAAGGGCAGGGAAATGGAGACAGCTCACACTCATAAAATGAGAAACACAGAGTTAGAAGAATTACAGAAACTATAAAAATCCTCTGCACTTTGGAAGGTCCTTCTACCAGCAAAGTCTGGGAAGTCCTTTCCCCACAGTAATTCCTCTTCTGTGTCATCCAAACCTCAAATTCCTCTCTGGAAATGAATGTGGATGGGACTATATTTCCCTGTGGTTGTTGCTGAATGACTCAAAACTTTTCCCTCCCTTTTCCTGTGAGACCAAGGGGCCACATCAACCACGAGCAAAATTTTGCACTCTGCATTTTAGTTCTGTGAAAGAAGTAACATCTGGGCCAACAGAACAGGAAAAATGGTTACAAGTTTCAGCTTTCTTTAACTGCAAACACAAACGTTATCAATATGTAAAATAAAAAATAATAATATAAAGTCAGGCTGCTTGGTTGGGCCGATGGAGGCTTGCAGGGGTGGACAGAAAGTGTCTCCATGGCAGATGTTCTGCCTTTAGGACAACATACACTACTGCTCCTATGAGCTGGGCCAAGTCAAACTGCCTCAAAGCATCCTTGTTTGCCACAAACACCCCACTCCTAATGCACCTTAACCTGGCCATATCTCCAGCAGGTTCTTCTTGGGATTTGTCTGGAAAGGCCAAGGGAGAGAAGACCCCTGCCAGGAGCAGCTTGTACCCTCCAAGATGGACCCACTGCCGAATGTGGCAGCACCAGCAGCTGCGAGGCTGAGCAAAGGCTTCTTCGCCTTGGTCTTCCACAACGAGGTGTCTCAGACCTTTATGCCCAGAAGTGATGGTCAGGGAGACAGAAACTAAAAAAAAAGGAGGAAAAACTGAGTCAGAGGTTCCTTGGGAAACTTTGATCTATGTAGATGGAACTAGATAGGGTTTGTGCAAGGGTTCCAAAAGATTCAGAGGATAGTGGTTAATGATTCCTGCCAGCATGTCTGGTGACTAGTTACAAGCAAGATCTGTCCTATCTTACACCTTTATTCCTGATATGAAGGAAGGGATGGGGTGCACTTTAATTAAGTCTGCAGATGAAACAAAACTGGAGAGTGCATTCACTGGGCTGGGAAGCAGTCCTGGATCTAGGCAGGCTGGAGGACTGAGCCAACAGAAATGTTTTGAAATTGAAGAGCGAGTACAGTTTTCTGCCCCTGGGATGGACCAATTTACTGGAATGGGATATGCTGGGGACTGGAGCATGGGGAGCAGCTCCACAGGACAGCAAGCTGAACATGAAGCAGAGGTGCAGCCCAGCAGGTGACAGCAGCTTCCTGCTGGGAGGCTGGGGAGAAGATGGAGCTGGGCTCTGCACAGCACTCCACCTTGGGAGGATGAGAGACAAGCATGAGCTGAAACAAGGGAGGTTCAGACAAGATATAAGAGAAACTTCTTCAGCCTGAGTGATCAGCCTGAGTCACACCCAGACAGGGGTGCAGGTTGCCCAGAGAGGCTGTGCAGTCTCTGCCTTTGGAGCTTTAAAGATCCAAATGGGAAATGCACTGAGCAGCCTGGTCTGGTCTCACAGCTGACCCTACTTGGAACAGAGGCTGGACCAGAGACCTCCTCATGGTCCCCTCCAACATAAATGACTCCATGTTGTAATTTTGCTGTTCTAGTGAATTTGTTATCTTATACTTCTGCATATATTTGGATATCAATTTCTTTGCAAGAACCTTGACTATGTTCATTTAATAAATTAAAAAATGGAATTTACAACACAGGCAAGTATCTCAAGGGGGAAAAAAAGGAACATTATGAGCAGACCAGCTGCCTGTTACCAATTTTGAAGTATATTTTCTGAAATCTAATACAAAGCAAAACCAGTAACACTCCAAAACTCAGAAAAAATACATGGTAACAGAAGAAGCAAATTCTTCCATACTTAAACTTATAAACATCCCCCAGGAACAATGGTCAGGTGGTGCCTCTGGTGCCTTGTTTCATTTTCATTCCCCATGAAAATGTTTTTTGCATGTATTGCATGTGGCGCATGGACTGTACACACTGCTGCTTCACGCTTCACAGTTCTCCCTGCCCTTGCAGTTCTCCATTGCCCAAGAAACCCCAGAGATCTCCAGGTCATAAGGGAAAAGTTTGAACAAACAGGTGTATGTATATACTTGTTCTGCAGTTCATGCTGATTTTGACAGATTTTGACCAAAAATTGTTCTGTCAACAGGCATGCCTGGTCTCTTTCCATGAAGAAAACAGCATTAAAAATGACAGCATGAAAACTCTGCTCTTCAAAAGGTTATTTTATAAATGTGTGACAGAATTCTTTCCTCTCCATCCCAAGTGCCCCTGCAGGAAGAACAAAGCTGATGAATAATGTCCTGATCTTTGTGCTGCTCCCATTCTGGGAGGAAGAGCTGGAGACTTCACTGAGCTCTGTCAGCCACAGCAGATGTGCTTCTGCTAGAGCAGGAGGGATTTTTTCCCAGTCTCAATACTCTGCTCTAGCACCTGCACTGAAACGGGCTGATAACAGCATTTAGTTGCTGAACTTTAGCCTGAAATGTCTGGAATACCCTTTACACAAGACTCTGGAAGCCAGCTGCATGCTGAGCAGTCATCTTTAAAGTAGAGAAAAGAGGTCTGTACTCCACCTGAGGATGTCTGGGTGGTTGATGCTGAGCCTGGAAGCCAAAGGCTGTAACTCATTGCTCAGCTGGGCTTGTAGGTAGTTTTATGTGGATCTGAGAGAGGCATGGATGCCTGTGTTTCATTCCTCACAAATATCTCAAGCAGAAAAATTGATTTTTCTATTGTGGGAGAAAGCTTTGTAGAGCTTTCAAAAGACCTGACAGCCTGGACTGACAGAAGAAAGATCAAAATCAGCTTGCTCCCCTGTGTCCTCTCCACAGATATCTCCAAACACATTTTGGGTTATGTCTTCCCTTTATAGGGTTGCATGATAGATGAAAGATTAAAATCATTGGCCACCATGGTAATTCTTTCTTCATTCCTGAACTGGTTTTGGCCTTTCCTTAAAGTTACCCAATACTTTCCATTATAAGGACCTTATAGTCTTGCCAAAATTCAGTCATCCTAGCTGTAATTTCTCCTGCTGGCTGGGTGCCTCTGGCTGATTTTGTTTGGACTTCTTTTGATAATTTTTTTGGAAAATTATCAGTCATTTCCAAGAAAGAACCTCAGGGAAAATGTATATATTGTTGTCTATGTCAAAAGCCTGTAGATGTTTTCCTTAAAAACTCTCATCTCCCAGGCTTTGCATTACAATCCTGAAATCTGGTGGGTAGGTGATCCTTGTGCCTGGAATAACATTTCCTCTTTCCCAGTGGGAGTCTGCACAGCATAGAAGCAAGATAGCAACCCCAGATTTGTACAGTGAAGAAAACTTCAAATATTTTAAGGGTTTTACCTCACTTATTGTAAAGATCAGAGAAGAGGCAGAGAAAAAGAAATTTCTGATTTTCAAAGCTGAAACAAGAGAACAAGACTCTGACTCTGCCAGGCAGTGCCCATGTCATGGGAGCAGCTACACTGGGTCTGGTTGGGGTGGAGGTAACTTTCTTCAAGTAGCCTGCACAGTGCTGTGGTTTGGATTTGTGACCAAAACAGTGCAGGTAGAACATCCCTGTTTTTGCTGTTGCTGAGCAATGCTTTCACAGCACCAAGGCCTTCTCTGTTTTTAGCTCTGCTGCCCCATGAGTAGTCTGGGAGTAGGCAAGAGGCTGGGAGGGGACAGCTGACCCAAAATGCCTAGGGATGTTTCACACCATATCCATCATGCTCATCAATAAAACAGGGATTTCTTGTGCTTAGCTGCTGCTTGAAGACTGACTGGGCACAGGACTGCTGGTGGGAGGTGATGAGTGATTGCCTTTGCATCAGTTGGGATCTTCTTTTCCCCATTCACTTATTAAAGTGTCTTCATCTTGACCCATGAGCTTTTTCTCACTTTTAGCTTTCCAACTCTCTCCCCTGTCTCTCTGGGGGAAAGTGAGTGAGCAGCTGGGTGGGGGCTGAGCTGCCACCAGCCTGCCTTGACCCATCCCAGCAACCCACCAACATCCAGCTCATCCTAGTCTGTCACTACCCATGTTTTTCTCAACAATCCTGCCTCCTGACATGGAATTCAATGGGATGTAGCCTTCAAGCTGGTAAACACTGTGCACAACTGTAGCTGGATTGCTGGTTGTCTGCAACCAGCAGCACCCACCATGTCCTCATGTCCCAGTCATCCACGCATGGGGTTTCACTCAGAGCCTGCCAGGGCTGCTCTTTGCAGGTTTCACATGCATAGAAAGATGGGAGAGAAAGGTCAGAGGCAGCACTGTGTGTAGCTGAGCCTTGTGAGGTTGTTACTAGGACTTTTAGCCAGGCTTGGAAAGCGAGAAGTGGAAGGTGCTCTCGGGTGTGTAGTGTAAACATCGCTGACAACATTGGGTACCTCGAGAAATCATTGCACTTCAAGTGGTTCACTTCTTAGGAGAGAATAGCTTTAGTCTTACTGTGGCTCATTCCTATAAAATGGAGGTATTAATACCCCTTATTGCTTGCAAAGTCTAATTAAGATTTGTGAAATGCTACCTTGATGACACATAGAGGAAATCAATAATTTTGTCTTCAGAGAAGAGCATGAACATTGCAGTGAATGGGACCTATAGGAACAATAAAGAAAAGATAAAATATTGAATGGGTGCTCCCTAAATGAATTCAGTCCCTCCTCTGTACCAAGAGATTGAATTACCAGAGAAAAAAAAATTAATACACCATTATAAACTAGTATCCATATTGATACCTTTTGTCAGTAGGAATATATGTCTTGTCAATAATTCCAAACATAGGCAGGTAAGCTGAAGTCCCATTGGAAATCTTTCTCCTGGCATTTCCTGTCTTGTGAGTGCTCGATTTCACCACCTCAGTAATGTTTTTTGACCACAACTATTTGTGCACGCCTGACAAAATAAAAAAGCCACAGTATCACTTCATAGCTTTCATTAATATTTCCAGTAAATATCTCATGCTCTGTAATCCACCTGAAAGAAGACAGAAGCAGAACATCAGTTGCATCAGAAGCAACTGTTGATAATATGGTCTCAGAAGCAATATACGAGGAACTATTTATCACTACCTATCTTTTGGTATTTTTGTTCCTTTTGAAGTCCATTTGCTGTAAAAAAAATCTATGTAAACCTGGTAAATTCTACTAAAAATACTAATTAGAGTTGCCATCTTTTATTTTCAGTATGTTCCAAAAAGCAAAACTTCAAAGGTTCAACATTTTCCATAAATATTAATTTACATAATTTACAGATATGTTCTACATAGTGTGCAAAATATTTTACAATTGCAGTCACGATGTTCCCTGATTTTCAAAGGGTTTTTTCTGTTCTTTTTGGGCCAAAGTCAGAGCCAAAGAGTTGTAATTTAATATTCCCCAGGACCTACTTACACCCACTTGTTGAAGCATCAGGGACTCCTAATGGGTGGAGCTCATGGGCTGATGAGCCAAAAAACATTGCAATAATGTTAACTTAATATAGGGTGGATTCACTCTATTTTTATTTGCTCTTCTTGCTATGATCCTCTCCTGTGACCAAGCAATATACAAGCCACACTCAGTCCCTGTTTGACTCTGAGATCTGCACTGACAGGCAAATGGTCAGGAAGACCACATATGGTATTCCAGTACCTGAAGAGATCCTAGGAGAAAGGTGGAGAGGGACTTTTTACAGGAGCACACAGTGACAGGACAAGGAGGAATGGGTTCAAAATGAAAGACCATAGGCCTGGATTAGGTATTAGGAAATAATTCTTTACTGCAAGGGTGGTGAGGCACTGCAACAGATTTCCCAGAGAAATGGTGGATGTCCCATCCCTGGAAGTGTTTAAGCCCATGTTGGATAGACCTCTGAGCAACCTGGTCCAATGGAAAATGTCCTTTTTCACAGCAGAGGGGTGGAACTAGATGATCTTGGAAGTTCCTTCCACCCAGGCCATTCTACGACTGTATGATTGTATCATGTATTTGGACTTACCACGTGAGTCTCTATTGACATAACCAGCAAATCTGGGGATGGACACAGCTGAACCACGCTGTGTTGGTGTCTGTAAGTAGTTTACCCCAGCTTCCACTCCCTCCAGTGCCAGGTGCCCTTGCAGAGACAGCTCTGTGCACCACTTTACCTCTGGGAGAAGTTGCACAGCCAGACTGGAGCATGCAGAACACACCCAGCTAAAGCCCAGATGTGTGGCATGCAGTGACAGCAGACTGATGCTTCTCTGGGCTGACACAACCCAATTCTGGGCTCCTGCTGGCTTGCTCCCACTAAAGATAGCCATAAGCTGAATGTCATTGGCATTTGGACAGTCTCAAAACATGGAGAGATCTTTGCTGCTTTCTGTCAACATAAATCAAACTCTGACCAATATAATTTTGATATGCTCCAGCTGAAGAGCTGACCTGGTTAGACCTCAGGCAATAAGAATCTATTCCTGAAGAAATCAGTTATTTTTCTGTGTGTTGAAAGTAACACATACTATGAGCAAACAAAATGTCATAAGTAATGTATAAAAATCTGCTTCTGCAAGGATCCTAATAAAATTGGCAGTAATATTTTGGTCTTGGTTTTAGTGTCTCCAACATTTTAGCACTCTTGCAGTAATGCAATTACTTTTCATTATGGAAATTCTGGAGTGCAAATGTCAAATATTTCATTGGTTTGGATATTTAGCAGATACAATGGCCACAATTGTTTTAGACAATTTTGACAAAAAAACTGTGCAAGGAAATTGCTCTGTAAATTGCCAGAATAAAATCTCACAAACTTTCTGAACTGCAAACAATCTCTCTTCATTCAAAATATGAAAAAACGCCACAATTATGTGTTTTACCAAATATCAAAAATATTAAACAGTGGTCCCTCAATCTCATCCACAGATGATTGCAATAGCTGTATTTTACTTGCAATCCAGAATTCTGCTTTTATTTAAATTTAGTGCAGTGTGACTGTCCAGCCTATTCTAGAGCTGTCTTCCTTTTTTTCCTTCCAAGATAAAAAGGTCACAGCAATCAAAAGACAAGAGAACTGGAACATGAGCCTTTGCATGATCAACATCCAACCATGGCTAGAACAAATCTCTTATCTCTGAGTAATTCTGGCATACTGAAAAGACAACCAGGTGTTTTGCTGCTTTCAGAATCCCCCTCAGTCTCACAGTTAATCAAAAAATAGGACAGGAGAAACAAAAACCAACCTCACTTGCCAGGGACAAGTTTAGATAACTAAATACCTTCAAATTATGATGCTAATTACCCAGATTAAGAAAAGGCTCATCTGTAGATTTAACAAAATTATTACCAAATAACTTCACCATTTGTTCGAGATCATTTACAAACTCATTACCCAGATCCAAGGACAATGTTTTCACTCTGGGCACAGCTCCAAAATGGTCATTAACAACAATATGAAATTGTTGTGCAGAAAAAGATTTATCGTTAAAATATGTTATAATACTCAACTCTTACTTTTCAAATGCACATTTTGTATGGAACCCAAATGGTACTTACTTCAGACAAATGATCTTCCACATATCCCATGGAACACATGCAGTTCTCCTCAATGATGCATGCAATTATTTTTTTGAGCCATTTTAAAATTCAGTTTCTGCCCTTTATATTGCATGTGAGTTCAGGCTATGAGAAAGCTGCTGACCAAAAGAGAATGTCACACATGCCTCCATGTGCAAGGACCAAGGCTTCCAGTATCTCCAAGACTTGCCAAATAGCACAAATTTTGTAGGTTAGGCTCTGGGTACGAGCCAGGTGAAGGTAATGGTCTGTTGTGAAGTGGAATCAAAGTGAGCAAGAGCTGAGCCCATTACCTTGGGCTTAAATCACTTCAGCACAGTCTGCACAATTTATTCTAAAGTGCATACAGGGAGATTAAACACTGATATCTTTCTCTTTTGGATTACTGCTGAATTTGAACACATTTTGCAGAGTAAAAATGAGTGAGACCCATTATAAACAAACTTCCTTGATATTCAAGAAGAGACTGTAGCAAGAAAAAAAATAAACAACACACATGTGGTTGGTAAGTGCTTAAAGTCACACTGTGCCACAGCAACTGCAAAGCACTCACTTGGGTACCTTATTACAGCATTTGATGAATAAATTGTAATAGTTCCATATAAACAAGCCATATTAAGGCAATATGCAAACATTTCTAAAGAAGGATGATTTGTTTAGATCCTTTAGTCCTTCTCTGAGTCTGAATCTGGCTGCAACATGGGATCACTTTATGACAGGCAGCCCGTTGTGGTAGCAAGCTGCTGCTATATTATTATTGTTGGATGAGAAAACAGGCCTCATAATTTATGTCCTGAACTAGGGTAACAAAGAAGCCCCTAAAAAAAGGCATTTCTGCGAAATTAGTTTCCCTAGAATGTGGTCTAAAGTTTCCTAAAAATAAAAGAATATGAAAATATACTTGAAACTTTTTCTGAGAAGATGAGTGGTTTTCTGCAGAAAGGCAAAGTAACTGTTTGGCAAATTTCACCATAGTTTTAAATGAAACTTGAAAAATATGAATGAGTGTATAAAAAGCTAAAGTTTGTGAAGGCCTGTGACTGGGCAACACAGTATTATGTTTCCTAGCATAATACAAACCTGTATTATGTAGTGTACTGCATACCCTAAATATGTAAATATTCTGCTGAACATATATAATAATGTATATGCTCCATAATATCAATTATCCACTGATATTCGTTAAGTGTGCTTGATCAATTACCCCATCTCCATGATCCATCAGCAATGTGTCTTCCCCTTTTTGTTAATCCATGGATTGCTAAGGGTGGTGTTGGTGTCTAACACCTACACCTTCCTCTGGTGGACAGACATGGACCGGTGGGAAGGAAAGAATGCTCACTTCAGAAACTAAAACACTAAATACTTGGGTTTAAAGGAAAGATTTGACATATGAAACAGTTCATGAGTTCCCTTCATTTCTTTACTAACACTAGATTTTTATAGCAGTATTAGCAAAAGCTCATCAGCCATTTAAATTAACTTATTTTTACATTTACTTTCTTAAACATTCCTAACATATGTGTAAGATGTCCAGTGTGGAATACAACTTACATGATTAAAAGCCAATATGGAATTGGCTTACTCTAGAAATATGAAGTCTCCCACTGTGTTTACAAATTAATAAATATTTTCAAGTCACAAGAATGAAGGTAGACCCCAGGCCTAGTGAATCAATCATAAGCTCTATATGAATTCAAAATACTAAAAAGTTTTCTTTCAATTAATAAGGAACATATTTCCTCAGATGCAGCAATTCACTCATCAGGCTCTGCAATTTTGGTTGCTGCCATTAGGTTCATTAAAGTTACTGTATAAAAAATTAGAAAAATGTTATAATTTACTGCTTTTCAGGAATTTTCTCAATTCCTGCACCATCCTGCTCCTTGCACATCACCTGATGACACAGATTTATGGCGATATTCTTCTTTCCTCATCTTTTTTTAAAGCACTCCTTCTGCATTGTGTTTTCAAACAGAAGTACCCTCCTATGGAGAAATGGGGCTACATTTACTGCTCTCATCCAGTCAATGAAAAGTGATGGAAAGGTTTCTTCTCGGAAGCATACTCATGGGCTTTGGATCAGAGTTTCGATGGCCTTCAGTTTTGAAAACAAAATTTTATTGATTCTTTAAAATAAAAAATTGCAAATTAACTTAGGGGCCTCACACCACCAAGTAAGCATGAGCATGTCTCATAAACACTGCAGTCCTAACCCAACACAGCACTATAGGGACCCCACAATTACCTGATGACTGTATTCAGATTTGTGTTTTACTCGTGATATTCCAGTCAACTGCTAGAGTGTAAACTAAAAGCGGAGTCAAGTCTCTTTGATAGCTGAGCCCTGCTTTAAAGCAGCAAATGGCTACTGCCGCTGGTATTCCAGTATTTTCATCAGTCCCAAACTAAAGGTATTGCCTCCAAGTCAGTGAAACATGCTCAAGCTGATGTCAACTCAAGTAATCAGACCAACTGAAGGAATTTAGATTTCTGAATCTGTTCTTTCGTTTTAGCTCTAGAATGACTACTTTCAGTGGATTTAATCCTCCATTCCTTGCTGATATGAGATCATACTGGATAGGTTTCCAATGCGTTTTGACCTGGTGTTAAATTAATATTGTAACCCCGAGCCATGACCTTTCTGGTACACTGTGGTCCTTAATGGAGCTATAGACACTCTGAACCATGTAGTATAATCATTTATTTGGGCATCCCTACATTCAACCAGCTGTGGTACCTCTAAGTGCAAAGGCAAGATCGTGTGCATCTTCTCAGTGCACCAGGAGGGACTCTCTGGTGCCTCCACTACTCTCTTCATCCCCAGAACAAACTGGGGCCCGTTGCACCTGCCCTGCCTCATCAGCACTGATGTTAACACTCAAGACTGGATCATAAACATTCATCACCGTCTTCAATTGCCTAAAAACTGGTAGCTTTGCAGAAAAACAAACCATGCCTTTCATGAAAACAGGAGCCTGGAAACGATCCCTTATTCCTGGCAACATCCAGAACTAGAAAAATAAAAGATGACTGGTCTGTATATCCCTAATCCCACAAATATTTACACACACTCTCCAGTGCCTGTAGTACACGCAGTCCCACTGAATCCCTCAGGACTACTCGTGGCTCCTCGTTCAGCACCACGGTGAATTTCGCACATGCTGCAGCCTCTTCCCAGCACAGCTACGCACCCCGCCCCAGGCTCCCTCCGTCGGGGTCCCGCGTGTGAGGCACGCTGCTGTGGGGAGCCTGCGAGATCGCACTCACGAGGAATGCCTGAGTTGCCTGCACGGCCGTGGGGAGTGCAGAGCCAGGACCGTTCTCCTGGCGGGAACACCACATCCCACCCGAGCTCCCTCTGTCACTGACGGGTGCCCTGGAACTCCCGTCCCGGGCCGCTCCCCACGGACAGCCCCCGCTGCCCACGGCCCCGCAACCCGGGAACCCCGCGGGACGGGGTGTGACACCCCCGGGGCGCGACACCCCCAGCCCATCCGCCGGCGGGACCCCGAGCCCGCCCCCGCCGCCNAGCGGCAGCGGCCGGGGCTGCGCAGCAGGGCCCGCGGCGGGGGCATGGCCCGGCAGTAGGCAGGGATTGCTCCGCCGCCCGCCGCTCCCGGCGGCAGCCCCGCCGCGCCCCGTGCCTCCGTCCTATGCGACCCGCCCCGGCGCCAAGATGAAAGGTAGGGACGGGAGCGGGACGCCCGCTCCGCCGCCCGCACACGTGCACCGGGCACCGCGGCGGGGCGGGATCGGCAGCGGGAACACCGTGCGGGAACAGCGGGCACGGCGCGGGGAGTGTGGACAGCCTTCAGCAAGGGGACATTGCGGGCGGGGCGGTCTCGGGAGGGTGCCCGCGGGATGAGCCGGAGCCAGCCGGGTGCTGGCGGGACGCGGTGCGGGCAGGTGGCGGGCAGGGCTCGCCGCTAAAGGCAGGGCACGGGCAGCCGGAGCCGGGAGAGGCAGAGCGGGGCTCTGACCGCGACCCCGGGTGCGGGGTGTGCGCCGCCGCCGCGGCTCGGCGTGGGTCGGTCCGTCCCGGTCCGGGAGCGGGCTGTCCCTGTGTGAGTGTGTGAGTGTGTCCCGGCATGTGCTCTCCCCCCAGCACCGTTTCTCTCGGCACTCAACTTTTATCTTCCCCGAGAAGAAGACTTGTGGTTGTCCCTGGTTGATTTGTTTATTTTTTGCCAGCGTTTTGCGATGTTCTTGGTGTTGCTTCTAAACATCTGGCAGTGATTAGGTGCCAGTAGAAGCTTAACTGGCTTGTGAAATGTATTTGGCGTATTTCTCCTCTACATCCACCGACTGGAAAATTTTTGGTCTTTACTTTGCATCTGTTCAAACTGAAACTTTGTTGCTTTTCCTTTTACTCTCTTTTCCTCCCTTCCTCCTCTTTTTTGTTTTAAATGGGTGGAACATTTGACCCTGTCCTACATAGCTGTGACTGAGAGGTATCACATACTTTAAAATGAAATAAAGGAGCAGATTGCCAAATTGCTACTCTGTAACCTAGTAAAGATGTATGGGGGGGTGCAAGAAAGCCTTCTGTTTATGAAAATTGATAGCCTTACTGGAAAAGGCAGAGGCTTTACACACTGGGGAATACTTACAATGAAAACATCAAAAGACATTATGGAAAGTTTAGGAGTTAGTTGGGACTTTGTGGGAATTGAATTCAGTTTTTCTTCAGAGGCAAAAATAAGCTTAAGGAAAAGACATCCATATATGAAAATTGCTTTTGGGCACCACTGTGCCTGTTCTTGGACTGCAGAGTTTTATTCCAGATGCCAGGAGGCTGGTAAATATCATGATAGTTACACTGAGTTTCCAGAGTCTAGGACACCAGATTATGTGATCGTTTATTCACTTGCCAGAGTAGCTGCCTGAAGGGAGAAAAAACTTTTGGGGGTCATTTATTTTGCAAGCCCACCCACACACTATTTAGGTTACTTCTGACACTGTGGCATGGTGCCTCTCCAAGGCCATGCTACATATTAAAAATAATGTATTTACAATGCTCTTTATTTATAGGCTGCTCATGCCAAAAATGTTATCAGCTTGTCATTATCAGCATAAGTGTAAGGGCAGGAACAAACCCAAACAATGGAGATCTGGTAGTAGGTAGAGCAAACCTGTGCCTGTTACCACTGAAAGCCTTACACTCCATTCTTTGGGGTTTTGGGGAGAGGTGAGGTGCAAAGGACTAAGGATGGGAACAACATACAGTGTGACTTGTGTCTCCTTCCATTCTGCTTCCACTGCTCTTCGCAAAGCAGAGCAGTGGCATTCAAAGGGAAGATGTAATTCCTGCTCCTGGGAGCACTTGCTGGTGCCCCACACTCCATCAAGAGGGAGTGCCAGTCCTTACCATTTGGCTTCCCTAAGAGTGATCACAGCCATTTTATTTCTTTCCATAAATCAGTAATAAAACATGCAGAGAAGAACACTTGAATGACTGTGCTAATCGCAAAAGAAAAGCGTCAAACAAATAATCACATCCACTGCTTTTGCCAGTGTTAGAGAAGCCAGAGAGTCAAACCAAATTTTGACTTGGTGATTTCCTTTTCTGGATATGAACTTGGCTTTTCGTATTTTCTCTTTAAACTTGATGGTAGTGATAATTGCAGGACTGTAGAACTTTGTATAATTACACATTTTTCTCAATAAATATAAAAAGATCTGTTGATTGCAGCTGTCTCTGTATCTACCCTCTCTAGAGGATGGATGAATATCTAAATAATTACATCACTAAATATCTGTAAGGAATAAATTATATTTTCCATTACTGGTATTTGTAATGTGTTATGTTTTAAATCAGTAAAACAAATTGAAGTTTATGTTCAATATGCTGGCAGTTTTATTTCCAGCAAACAACACTGAGCTCACAAACTTTGTCATATTTTTTAGCAATAATTCATGTGATTTATATAGGGATTTGTCTGCTTTAGGGTCAGATTTATCTCTATCAAATGATACTTCTAAGTTATAGTTATTTATGAAGGAGCACTCGTTGCCTGAGAAACAAATGAAAACAGCTTCCTCATAGTCAAACACCACCACATGTTCAAAAACGTTGGCCCTAATTTAAGACAGGGACAAGCATTGTTAAAACTGAGAACTTCTTCCCATGTAGCTGCAATATATTTTGTAATTATTACTTTAAACTCTCTCTATAATTACTACTGTCATGGCAGTGCTGGTGATAATTTTCCTCTGAAATATGGATACTGTTTGGATAATCACTTAAAACTAATGCCCAAAATCAGGCAATGACAAAGTCGAGGTGGTAATTTTGGGCCTGTTGCTCCAGGATGATAGAGAAGTTCTTAATTAATGATACTTAAAGTAGCTTAGCTGCTTCTTTTCATTCCTCCTCCCTCTCTGCCATCACAAGCACCTTGCTATGTACCACTTGTGTAGCAACGGTGCTGGAGGACAGATCATCTGGGATCCTGTGCTTGAGTGCTGGGATGTGCCTGAGAGCTGGAATGCGACCAAATATTCTGTCTTGTGCCCTTCCTCTCGTTGGATGCAAAAGGATGCACGGGGGAGAACCAGGTGTGGCCTGGGCTGTGTCCCACTGGAGCAGTGAAGATCCCTTTGCCTTGCAGGCGTGCACAGCCTGCAGGAGATAAGAGCACACCGAGCTCTCAGGGTATGCCAGCTCAGTTTCCCCCCAGTTTGCCTTACATGGTGAACACTTTATCAGACAATTAATTAACATATCAGCCTGTATTGCTAAAATTGCCCCTTCTGTGGGACTTAGAGCCTGGATGTAATTTGCAAATAATGCCTACGATAGCAAAAGCTGACTGTGAGTGCAAGTTCACTTGTTCTTTCTTGACTACCTTGAAAAGTCTTAAATAATCCATTTATATGATGGTTACCTTGTTTACAGGTTTTGTCTTTCTCTCTGTATTGATGCCACTGTTAATTTTAATAATAAAGGAATAGAAGTTTTAATTTTGTGACACTTCAGAAAAGTCTCTCTCTCTCTCCCGCTCACTGTCCTTTGTGTGCACAAAATCAAATGAACAGTCCTCTGCAAATAGGTCTTCCCTGGATAGAAACTTCAAACCAAGAATTTAGAAAAAAAATCCAGTCCAGAGCATTTTGCAGAAGCCAGAAAGCATCTGAAAACGAAGGATTAGAAGTGGAGTGATGCAGTAACCTTTCCTTAGTCCATTTATAACAGAGCTTATATGAATATAGTGACATAAACATGAAACATATGCAGGAGGTCTGAGTGGTGTGTGTTGGACATGTCACAGGACCCTACAGCAGAAGTTCAAAGGCACGAGCAGTTATAATAAATGTGTGATAAAACACAGAACAAATCCCAAGTAACGCTACCATACAGTCCGTGTGTGTCCTGCATTGATTGGTAGCACAGAGGATTTTAAACATATGGATGAGAAAGATGCAAGTGTGTGTCAAAGCATGTTCTTATTAACAATACAGAGGAAAACAGAGCTATGAAATTATAAGAGAAATTTGTTATTGCACAGATAGAAATATTACTATACAACCACAAAGGGTATTCAGCAGAATTAGCATATAAGCTATTTATGACAGGAGCATTTTCAGTAAGAACTTGTAATTGTTTGTTATTGCTTCAATTCTATTTTTCCCAGCCACACAGGACTAGGAATAGCACAGACAAACCTATCCCTACGAAGAAGGGAGTTGTTTAAAATCTCCTGGAACTTTCTTCTCCTACTTTGGATAATGTAGATTCATTTTAGACTGATTTTGCTACAGCTGAGGGCTGAACAAAGCCCTTTTTTGTCACAACCACTAAACAGTTTACTTAGATCCACACTGAAAGACTGTCATGCCCAGAGGTTCAGACACTTCTGCCTGCTAGGATAAAGAGGGAAGGGTAATCTTGCAGAGAGATAGAGCTGATCAGGCCTTGCAGAGATAAAACAGAGTAAAATAAAGAGAGCTGAGACAAATGTCAAGGATGAAAGCAGCTCAGTACTGCAAAGGATGCATACCCAGTTATCTTCAGCTTCACAAAACCTTCCTTATCCTGAGGTTCTGTATGGCAGAACAGAGAATCTCTACTTCCAGCCCTCCCCCTTGAAAAGCAAAATAAAGACACTTTTGCAAGGCATGGAAAGTGAACCTGATCCTCCTCATAATGTGAGTGTGGTCTGTGTGAGTGAGGGGGCAACCTAAGATGAATTGTCTTTGGAGTTTGACCGCTTCCACCTAAAACTGCAATCCCTTCTGGTGTGTAAATTTGAGGTGGAGACTGGGACATCACTGGGGAACAAAGTGAATGAGTTATGGGAGGTAATAGAGACTTGTATTGTTAGGAATGTGTGTGCCATTTTAATACTGCTGTTAATTGCCTCCTCTGACATATAGACAGGGACGCACAGTTTTTCAGTGCACTAATGAGAACATAGCTGTTTGCTCTTAAATCATTATTCTGAAATACGATAGGATTTAAACTTTTAACTTGTAAGGTTGATCCTCCACACCATGCAGCTGCTCCTGACCTCAGTACAGTAACGATGCTCTGGGGCACTTACAGGCTAACAAGTCTTGTTCAAACCCCCCTATTTACTGTCTTCATCTTGTGCCTAAAAAGCAAAACTAGAGTGATTGTTGTATACCTCTAAATTTCACAATCTTCTGTCTTTTTTTGTGTGTTCTTAATGTAAGTGCTCACATTTTTTGGGCACAGCAGTAGGGGAATAGATCAAGACCAAGATATTAAAGTGCACCCATTTGGCATGATTACTGGTTTTGTTTGTTTTATGCATGTGTTAGGTGATGGGAGACACCATCCAGTCATAGGATAGCACCAAGGGAGGATCTCTGATCTAGGACATTGCCTCTTTCAGTCACTAAGATAAGCAGATAAATTCCCAGATCAGCAGTGTCTGTTGGACAAAGCTGAAGAAAAGCCTCAGTTTTGTTGCCAGAATCCATGCTCAAGCAACATGCCAAAGGATGCTTTGGGATGCAGGGAGGAGTCTCTCTTCCAGGACTGCCTCAGCTGAACCTCTGCCATGGCTGCCTTAAAGACCAGGTATTCTGCAAGTGCAGAATCCGTGTAATCCCTGTCCACAGGAGTTTGCTGCATGACAAGCCAGACAAAGGAAGGGGTCGATAAAATGGGCACAACACACTCAGCCAACAAGAGTGACTGTTAGTGTGACATGCCAGCTTGGGATCCTGTCAATCAGGAAGTGCTTTAAACATGGGGTAGGATTTTGTGAGGGAGGGCTTATCAAAATAGAGGTAGAGAGAAGGACTTGACTATGAAAAGGGCCTATAAGGAAAAAATAGTCGAGAAAGGCAGAACAAGAGGACAAGTGAAATAAAGCATCTGTGAAGAGAGCTGGGAATGAGCAGCCCACTGGCACAAGCAGGAGACTGTCCAGAATAAAAGCTATGAAAACCAGTGGAAACCAATTAGACTGATGAAGTCATCAACATCTGAAGGCCACAGCTGCTTGCTGTGCTTCTGCTGGCTCCATTTCACCTCTAGGTCAGCAGTTTGAATGTAGACCCAGTTAATAGTGAACAGAAATGCATATAAATCTGGTGGCAACTCAAAAAGCTTTTGAAATGTGATATGAAAAAGATATTGGTGTTGCTGTTCTTGTCTGCTTGGACAGTTGTTAATATTACAGAAACCTCACAAGTGGATGAGTTTTGCCTTTCAGTGAAAGTGCTGAGATGGAGAGAGCAGGCAGAAGCAGCTTTTTGGCACTGCAAGCAGTCTCTCATGAAGGAGATGCACTTGTTACACAGTTCTGAGCAGAGTTCTTCATCCATGCTGATTCATGGGTTAAAGAGTGGAATATTGTCATTTTCAACTGATGGGCGCAGCTTCTTTCCAAATGGTACAAGTAAAAATCTCTCTTATGGGATATAACTCTATAGTCCCCATTAAGTCAATAGGACAGGCAGGGCTCTAACCATTAAAGTCCTTTGAAAGAGAGATTTTAGAGGAAACTCTTACACTGGATGTAATTTTTACTACAAATTAGTCTTGCAGTTCCCTGCCTGGTACTTAGGGGTAAG
The DNA here is from genome assembly GCA_013396995.1 of Dicaeum eximium. Taxonomy (NCBI): domain Eukaryota; kingdom Metazoa; phylum Chordata; class Aves; order Passeriformes; family Dicaeidae; genus Dicaeum; species Dicaeum eximium. Next base: position 794,712 of record VWZP01009260.1, read on the forward strand.
TTTTAATGTACTGTAATTTGAGTTTTCAGGGGGATATAAAGGAACTTTAAAATCTGAGCTGAAACTTGGCATGACAATTTTCAGCCCAGATGCCTCATTCTCTCCCAGATTTTGAAATGCAGTGTAGAATATTGGTTTGTTTTCTTTATTTAAGACTTCAGACGAGGTCTTTAAGCAAGGACTTAGTATCCATCTTTGCAGCACCTAAGTGTTCTTGAAATTATTGGATACCACGTGTCTGCAGCCACCATATGACCCAGCATCTCTAATGGTTCTGAGGTCTTGTTTGCCTTGTTAGTTAATTAGGTTTAAATGGCTGAGCAAGGTGTACTGTTAAAAGGAGACAGCTGGACACATGCATTAGCACTTTATTTAACACCTTCCATGTGCCAACAATGACACCCATGAAAGGAAGGGGCTGAAATGGAAACAACTTCCCTAAAATCACCTTGCACCAAAGGCTCCTCAGATCTGGTGCCGTGGTTTTCTGCCCTGCAGTGTCTCAGGGACAGATTTCACGTCCATTTTGGCTCCAGGCCAGCTCTTTCTTACTTGACCTCAGAGTGACTCATAAGTGATCCATGATTAATTTATTTAAGATTTAAGAACAAGAACAAGAAATTAAACAGTTCTACTCCACAGATTTGCTTTGCCACTAGCAAATTTATCAAATGAGAGTTTAATTTGTTTTAGATTAAGTGAATTCCCTCTGTTCACTGTGCTAATCCCCGGCTGAACTGCCTTTTCATAATTCCCACTCCCTTGAAGCATTGTACTGTAACTCATTTAACTCTACAACTGTATTTACTAGAGGTGTTGCAGTAATAGCTTATAACTGGAGGGCAAGTGGAATTTGGCATTGGTACTAAATGGGCCGTGGATATTGCCAAAACATCTCAAAAGTTTTTGGGGTTTTTTTTACTTTTTTGGACCAGAACTCTTACTCTGCACTGACTCCCTAAAATATTTGATGTATTGCTGTTCAGTCACAGTGAGACAGTGATTTGTAGCAGTTTGCTGTTAGGTCCCCATGACAATCTGTTCTAGCATCCAAGGAGGCTCTTGTAAACGCAATTAAAAATTCCGGTGGCCCTTCCTCTACATGGTTAAATACAATTGGGTGCTCACATGTGTTTCTGTTCTGCCCAAAGTTCACCTTTTTTATGGACCTTCCTGCTGCCAGAGTTCTGTACAAGTCACTGGAATAAGAGTCCAGCTTTTCATGTTTCTTCATCTTTCTTATTCTGGATTTTGATTCACAGCTGAGAGCTCAGTCAAGTGTCTTTTAAGCAAGTTAGGGCTGGTCTTCCCCATACTGAAGAGTTAATTCTTGTGACCAGGACATAACAACAAATTCTGCTTGATTTTCTGCTTCAAGGAGGAGTCTGCCCTTCACATTTTTCACCTATGAAAATAAGCCTTGCCTGCATATTAATGCATGTGTATGTAACAGAAATACTGTGTTCATTCCAGTCCTCTTTGTAACTGAGAAGGACTGGATTTAAACTAAAGAAAAATATTTCTAACTTAAGGCTTTCACAATGTCAAACAAACCCCTCCTACAGCAGTTGCTGCCTCACTCAAGTGTGGATACCACTGATGTGAAAATGCAGAATTTCCTTTTCTAAGATTAGTCACTGGTGCTCAAAGCTCATGAATTTCTGCCACAGCAGTTTCTGATATTACCTTTAAAAGCATAAGTCATTAAAACATACTGGAGGTGTTCACAGTGTTTGCTTTCTTACTTAGTGTATATTTTCTTAACCTCTGTAATTCATAACAGATCATATTTGCATAGTTTTCACTAGAAAAGCTGTTACCTTTTAAATAAAAACTTAGGTTCTCCTGTATTTTGCTGATTTGAAGATACCAGGAAGCTTTGAGATTTTTGTAGAACTTCTGACAAAATTTTAATATTTCCAGCACTGGAACAGGGAGCTGAGGAACTGCTGCTTCCAGTGAGGACAATACTACCCAACAGACATGGGAGGAGCAGGCTGGGTGTAGGGTTTGCCTTGGAACTTAAATTTATAGGCTTGTTTGTCAACTTAATTTTTAATATTTCCAACATAGACTTTTTCTGAGGCTGTAATTTCTGAATGTTTAGTCTAAGCTTGCTTTATTAATTTCCTCCATCTTTTTTTTTCCCTTAAACTTGTTACTTTACAGTTAATATTTTAAAGTACTATATTTGCAAATTATTTCAGCGAAGTTGCAGTTGTGACTGAAAGAACATTGAGCTTTGTCTGTTAAATAATTTCTGTATACTTCCCCTAAAATTACATTGACTGCCCCTTGCAAGATCAACTCACAGAGATGATGTTTGAGATTTTACTGATCAGGGAGATGAGTCACCACTTGACATAACTGTCCTTGCCCATCTCCACTTCTTTGTTCCAAATATCACAAGTGCTCTTCAAAAATAGGAGGTGAGTGAATAATTATAATGTATTCAAAGCTTAAGGGAAAAAACCCATCCCTTGAAAGAATAACATGGGGCATTGCAAATACTGATAATCATATATATATATATCTATTTTTTTTTTAAAGTGTATGTGTGCATAGAAATATATAAAATGTACATATATAAACACGTTGCATATACTGAAATGGTCAAAGAAACAAAAATGTGATTAAAGTTGTAAAAGCCAATGCTGTTGATCTAAACATGAAAAACAAGAAAACTAGGGAGGGGGCTGCAGGATTTAAAGGGGGCCTGGCTGTGTACATCAGATATGGATTGGATAAGCCAGGTTACACTCCTGAAAAACAAAGGAGGCAATTGTGTTGCAGCCTGATAGCAGGAGAGGGCAGGAAGCTGAGGTCTCTGGAGCTGTTACCTTATTTTGTGCAGCATTTTATCTTTTGTGCAAGAGGGGAAGATCTTTCCTGAGTAGCTCAGTGCTGGGTTGACAAGTTGGTTGTTGACTGTTTATGGTTTATTAGTATTTGTCATCTCTAGTTGGGGGGCCTTGTCTTCAGATAACATTTGGGACAATTGTGAGGGTTTGTTTGGCTTGGTTTTTTTGAAGGTTTCTTTCTGTCTTCAAAACCAGGATGTGTTTGTTTTGCCTAAGGAGCATCCGCTGGTGCTTCCACTTTTTAAATGCACATCTGAATTGGAGGTCTAGCTAAAGATAAGGACAGGAGCACTGCTGGCAGTAAGCAAAATGTCTTACCTGATGAAGAATATGTTTTTTAGCTCTTTAATCAGTAGTGCTGTCTGAGTAAAGGGTGATATTCTGCAAAGTTATGCATTTCATGGACACTGCTGCTGCTTCAGGCAAAGTCTCCTTCAGACTTCTGTGTGTGGTACCTCACAGGTCAGTAGGAAAAACAAGTCAGGTTTCCTGCTGGAGACATGCACACAAATCATTTAGGCTTTGTTAAGCCTGGTTGCAGACTGTACCTTTAGCTTTGAATTTATCCCCCCAAGGCTCTGTGCTGTCCCAGGTTAGCTGTGGCACCAGTTAGCCCAGTTTCGTGATGCAAAGCAGCCCAATCATGTGCAGTAAGTCTGTGAGCAAAAAAGGTCTAACTAAACACAGACTTCTCACTCCATCATACCTGTTTGTCTGCTTTGAACTTGCTTTTTCTCCACTAGTCATTAAATGTTCCTTCTGGGAAATACAGAAGCAGGAGAAGAACAGCCTGGGCTGTGCTGCCCTCCCAGCAGTTGATGCAGAGGCTGGTGCTGGTGATGAGGCAGAGTTTTGCTTTTCCTGACTCAGCAGAACAAGTGGTTGTCTTGGTGGAAGGAGGCTGAACACATGAACACAAACATATTCTTTTTTTTTTTTAAGTCATGGGTGTATTTTTTTTGCTGATGCCAGCCTTTTCCTTTGCTGACAAAAGGAAATGGAGAGACATTCAGCTTCTGACAAAATAACCTTGTGAATATTAGCATATTACTGCTTGCTTACTGTAAAGATGAGAACAAAAGGTATGATGGAATCATTGAATGATAGAACATCCTGAGCTGGAAGGGACCATCAAGGGTCATCCCATCCAACTCCTGTCCCTGCACAGGCCAGTCCCCAGAATCACACCGTGTATGTGAGCGCATTGTCCTGACGCTCTTGAACTTGGGCACGCTGGTGTTGTGACCACTTCCCTGGGGAGCCTGATATTCTCCTAACAGCCAACCTAAACCTCCTCACAGCTTCCATTCCAAAAAGTCAGTTTGCCCCTCCACTTCCACTGTCGTGAGGTGTCCCCTCAGTCTGCTCTTCTCCATGCTGAACAAGCCAAGTGACCTCAGCCACTCCTCCTACAGCTTCCCCTCTAGACCTTTCACAGTCTTCACCATCTCTGTTTTTATTTTTCTCATCTGAGCTTATCAGTTCTGTTTCCCATGTTTTATCAGATCTGACATTTTCAGGCCAAGCTACTTTGCATGGCAGGTGGTGGGTGGATGGACAACCATCCCCTCTGACTCCTGTGGCTCAGGCAAGCTTGACCAAGTGGCACACTGGTGACAGTTGTGGCTGTCATTGTGATGAGGGACATATCTGCTCTGGTCTGCTCTTAGCTGGCCAAGCAGACCTCAGGATGAGCTGCCAGGTGATAAATCTGCACAGTTTGTAATTCAGAGTTCTGCTGGGATTCTCGTTGAGGGAAAGGCTCTGAGCTGCCTTCTGCACTTAGAGACAGAGGTGGGCTGGGAGCAGCAGAGGAGAAGAGCGGTAGCATGCCTAAAAAACCAAGTAAACTTATATTATTTCGTGAACATGCACCTATAAAAACTTCTTCTCATCTCTTTCCAGTGGTAGTGGTAATAATCTGCTGCTGTGTCTTTCTTTCTGCAGACGACTTTGCGGAGGAGGAGGAGGTGCAGTCCTTCGGCTACAAGAGGTTTGGTAAGTGACAGCAGTCTCTCAGCTTGCTTTTGCATAGTGCTTAGGGTAAGTCAAACACTTGCTATGAAAAACTTTCTTGCTGGCAGCATCAAAACATACAGATACAGTCCCATCATCCACATCCAATGTCCTCCCAGAGGAAGGTGTGATGTTTAGACTTGGTTTATTTTCTTGGCAAACATGAGGCTTCTGAAATAGTTCTTTCATTAGGAAATTGAAGCCCACACCTGAAGATAAATGAATGCACTGACTGTGAAAAAAGGGGCCATGCCTCTTACATGTCCTCTGCCCAGCTGGTCATTGCTTCAGCCCCCAGACTGATGTGCAGCAGAGTTTGTAGGTTTTCCCCAGAGTGGTTTCATGGGATCTCCTGTGGACTTGCAGAAGCTGTACCAGCAGCTGAGCCATGACATCAACTCTGCACTCGTCTCAAAGGAAAAGGAAAAGTATATGGTATGAGTGCATTCTGATGTCAAAAATTATTAAAATGTGGTTGGTCACTTTCTTTCCTTTTTCTGCTTTCCTCTTTTTTTTAATGTATGTTCACCCAAAATGGCCTTCTCATGTGAGAAGTAGTGCCATGCATCTCTGCACAGGGGTTAGCAGCCTTCAAGGCCCCTGTTTTCAAGGCTTTTGTGATCTCTTTCTGTTGGGAAAACATTTCAGTCTCTGCAGTCAACAGTTTCACCCAGGGCAGGAGAATGCCTGTCCCTGTGGCAGGGGGAAGGTGACATGGTGGCCTCTGAGCTCCCACAGTGCCAGCTCTGTCTTGGAGCAGCCAAAGGGGCTCATCATCAAAGCTGCTGGTGCCTTTTCACCTATAAGCCATCAGAATAATAGTTCACCTCATTTTTTCTATCCTGGGAAAGTAGCTGCAGCAAGAGTCACTTTCAATGACCCCAGTTGGCAAGTGGATAGGAAAGGCAGGCTGAAAATAAAAATGAAAAATAAGTAAAAAATTCCTTCCATCCCAAAAGGAGCAGGGGGAGGCAGCGTAAGGAGATGTGGAGTTTGGGAGGTGGGGATCACATTCGCATGACCTTTTCTTCCCCCTGAACTGCTCCACTGCTCCCTGCTGTTGAGCTTTATTTTGGATAGATCAGCCAACCACAGAGCCAGCATCTGTGGCTTGGAAAGTCCTCTATAAGGCTGCACACAGGGCTTTTTCCTTTTTTGTTTGTTGTTTTCCTTTTGTTTGTTTCCTTTTGTTGTTGTTGTTGTTTTTCTGGATTAAGCCCTGGAATAGCAAAAAAGCAAAACTAATTTTGAGAAATAGAAAGAAATGCTAACAATTCATTTATGTCACCTCCAAATAAGTAAAAAATATTGGCATTCATTAACAGCTATAAAAATAGGTTCCTTTGGTGTTATCCGCTACCTGGCTGTCCCTGGTCAGCTCTCTCTTGAAGTGAACAAGATTTTAGTGAGGAGTGGGTACTCCATTATCCCTGCTGTCCCAATAGTAAGTGTGCTGTTGTGATGTGATGGGATTTTTGCCTACTAACTTGCTGTCCTTTCTTTCTCCTGGGTATTGTGATGCTACCAAGGTGAGTTATTCCTCCCCTTTGAAATACAGACCATTTCCAGAAATGCTTGCGCTGTTGTGCTTGGTGGGGCAGCATGGAGGGAGGAGAGGACTTGCAGCCTGGAAGTGGTAGTAGAAGATTTCACCACAAGAAGAGGAGTCAGGGTAGTGCCACCTTTAGGAACCAAACATAACTGCCTTATGTCTCAGGAAAACAACATTGGTGTGGTCAGGAAGGTCCCAGATATCTGCAGTACAGAAGAGCCTTGACTAAAGGGGGAATGGGATCGTGAAGCCATTGCATTGGCACTGGTGAGAGCTGTGTAATTCAGCAGGGTCCCAATCCAAAGAGCCTTCTTTGTCCATACTATTTTGGAGCCCAAACTTCCTCCTATACCCTCATCATCTTTCCCAGCATTATGGGGCAGCTCAGGGAGGAGCCAGGCTGGCCTAGTTTCCACACATCACTGCACCAGCATACATGCTGTTTGACTGTAGGTGCTCATGCTTTTGTGTCCCTTAAAGGCTTTATTGCCCCTTCTGCAGAAAACCTGACTCATCTCCAGGCAGCCTCTGAGCAGCCTCTGGAGAGAGCAGGAGCCTCATGCCTTCAGCAGTGCTGGCTGCTTCCTCACCTGCCACTGGGCTCCTCCAGACAAAAAGGTGACCTGCAGGACTTTTAAAGACTCCAAACTCAGTGGGCAGCTGGGTCAGCATTTCAAGTGAAGTACCAGAGGTTGCTGTTGGGGCCAAAATGCAGCTGAGCTCCTGCCTGATCAGTAGGAAATGTTAGACCTGCTGTCTCAGTTGGTGTTCCCTCTTGGCCCTGTGTCCTTCCTGGTAAAACAAGGCAATAAGGGGGAATCCCAAGGCAAGAAACAAGTTTTATTACACAAACCTGGATAAAAGGTAATTTTGAAATAAGTCCTGTCTGTCTGCTGGCTGGCAGTGTAGAAATGCCAGTGCTGTTCCTGTACAGCCTGTTGGTGTGGGCAGGGATAAAAACAGCAGTGGGGTTTTTGTTTCAGGACTTGTAGTGCAAGAGCAGTTTGGTTAATATATTGTGGTTGGAGAAGTCCTGTATGCTCCATGGACACGAGACATGGTAGGTGGACCATGAGTCAAGTACCTTTGACTCCATCATTTGGAATTGGGAGGTCTTGTTTGGAGGAAAATATACTCTGAGGGGCAGAAGGCTAAAGTATAACTGGTTTAAAAAATGTGGCTAGCAGTCAGTCACTGCTGGCAGCTGGGAACGTGTGTTGGTCAGCATTTGGCAGGCAAAACCTTGACCAAGCTGCTTTCCTAGATTTCAGCTGAGCAGTTTATTATTAGCTGCCTTTTTGCTGTAGCCTGTAGCTTGATTCCAGGAAGGAAGAGATCAGCAGAAGGAGGGAAGGAGGGAGGCATTCTCCAGCAATTCTCATTTTGGGGAAGTTTTTGAAAAGAAGACTGAATACGCACTGTCTTGCACCACTTCCCCTTTTTTCTGAATCATTCTGTCCTTCCTTCTCAAATAAGTTAATTTCTGAGAATTTGTCAAGCTACTGTATTTTTAGTCAATAGAACATTAACTGGTCATAGTAAGCCAAACATACTAAGCATAACACACTAACATATTAAAGAACAATGAATACAGATGCAGACAGCTCCTAGGAAAAGACACATCAGATTTTTTCTCCTTTGAGCTTGGGACAGATTTGCTGCTGGGGGTCAGTAAGGAAAACAGTCTTTCCAGCTTACTGATGCTGTTTACTTCTTTTCAATGAATGCTGCAGATGTGCAGGGATGCTGCCAGAAGTTGCTCAGCTGCAGTGCCTCCAGATTGCTGCACTGAAAAAGTGAGGAAACGTGTTTCTTGTTCCAGTTACTTCATCTTCAACCCCATTTCTCAGGCTGTTTTAAAGTTATCTGCTCCAGATGGCAAGCTAAGCCTTTCCACTGGTTTTCCTCTACCAGATTGCCACCAATATTAACTCTTTCATCAGTCGATGTCACTGGTTTGTACCACCTAGTGGACAACTCACTTTAGGAAAGAATGAATGAGGAAAGGGCAAAACTGCCTTTCCAGTATGATACACTTTGGGGATGCTAAATCTCAGGCATGAGAGCTAAGACAATTTTCTAGATGGTAGACTGAAGGATGAGGTCTCTTACTGGCAGGGTTTGACTCTTTCATCTGAGATTCGAGTCCTGGGCATCTCCGCAGGCAAGGGAATTGAAGGGATCAAATGGACTCCAAGGTAGAAGACCTGATCTTCCTAACTCATGCCATTCTGAGGTAATAGATGTAGAATTCATTGTGCATTTTTTTCCCTTATATTAATGTTTAAGAACTTAGTATCTCCACTTTAATAAATAGTCTTTTAAGTAGAAATTTCCTTTTAAATTACTGATTGCATAATTCGAAGCTACAGTACAATATGGAATTGCTGAAAGCTGAGAAGATGGTCTTGGAACTGTTGCAAAGCACACTTGTAGTGTTTTAGAAAACAGACTTCAAATACATGAGCTGAAAGCCCTGCTGATGAAGAGAAGCTTCCCAAGGAATCAGAAGATAGGACCTAGTAGGACCAGTACACTATAGATAAGTGGAAGACTAAAACAGCTTGTGTAAGGTAATTACCCTTTGCCCTTCGCAAACACAGCCAGAATTACAGACTGTGAGCCTGTTCTCCTCACAAACACCCATCTTGGTCACCTCCATCTCTAGGGACACCAAGGCACTGATCCTCCAGCCTTCCCCACATCCCCTAGGTCAAGAGCTGACAGGGAAGGAGGGATAAAAGTTCCCAGGAAGCCCCCTCAAGGAAGGCAGGTACTTCTTTAGGTATCTTTTGTAGGGTGTATATAAAAAATGACTGTGTCAGGAAACTTCTTCCGTGTAGTTACAACAGTCTAGCTCCTAAACATGATTCCCAGTGTAAGAATAAAGTCTAGGGATTTGTGGACCAGGAATGGATGAATCATCTTGCCATGTAGTAATGAAATCTGCTATACTAAAAAAAGGTGAGAGGGGAAAAAAAGCTGGTTTAAAAACATATTTGTGAAATAGGGTGGGTTTTTTTTTTTCCCTGAGGAGTGGCTTGGGAACAGCTGAACAAGATCCATTTAACTGTTTTCTGGCCATGCATTTTTTATATTATTTTGTACAGTTAGAAGTTATATATTATTTCTTCACCTTGGATAAATATAACAAGGGAGTTTTAGGAGTGTACAACTGATAAAAGCGTTGTGAATGGGTTACAGCAAAAATGAAAACTTCAAGATATAAAGCTTTTTCTGAAAAGGATTTTAAAAAATACAGGGGAGTTTGTGCCTATAAATAACTGTTCAAACGTGATCAAAATTCATGGCTCAGAATTTTGCAAGAGTTCAAGAATAGTATTTATTCATTAACACTGCACAGATGGAAAATTTTAGTCCTTGTCTCTGAATAAATCCAGGCCATTGTTCGTATCTCTAATAACAAGCAGCAAAACAATGTCTGGCATCAGCCTGGTGGTGTGCTATATCCACACAAACCTTAAACCCCTATGAAAAAAAAAAAAATTCTAAGCTTTAGGAATTCATCAACTTTTCTTTATGGTTTGTAAACGACGAGTGAAGGATTTCAGATGCCAAAACCACATTGCTCCCTGGGCATTCTTTCACTTGTGTGCCTGCAGTGTGTAATCATATGGCTTAATAAAAAGTCACAGGGTCACTCACACTCACAAAGCCAGAGGAAAGTCAGGCACGTTGCTTCCAGTTCACTGATCTGGCCATATTTGACAGATGAGGATTTTGCCTGCATGTGTCCTGGGGTATGAAATCCCCACTGAATGGCAGTGCCCGTGTGGCTGTTCATTTTAGGCCAAGAAATTTCATTTGAAATGACCCTTTTAATTGCTATGGCCAGTAAGGTGGAAGGGGGTGGAGCCTGCCCTCTCCTAGGGTGAGCCCTGAGCAGCTGAGAGAATCCAGCACCCTCAGGGGTCCGAGGTGTGTGCTGGGGCTTCAGTCCCAGCATCAGGGGCTGCACGGGGAGGGACCACCTATATACAGTTTCTTTGTCTTTCTTTTCTTTTCCAGTAGTTACTCCCAGTGCTGGAGCAGTTGGCAGGGAATTGAAGTCTCAATAAATAAATACAGAATGCTGACATGTATGCAGTATTGCCATTGCAGAGGTGTGCTCAGGCACTGTCAAGGTGCCCCTGTGCCACCAGTGTGTCCCTCCTCTGTCAGTACCTTCTGCCTTTTGCAGAATGTAATGGCAAGCGTGATAGCTGGGATATCCAAACACCAAGTTTGAAACCACCTGTCTTGTAAAGACAGAGAATAGTTGGTGGACTCTGAGAAATCCATCAGTGTCAGGCAGTAATAGCAAGATCCAACAGGTTATCAGGTCTATGTGTCCTGTGCTTAGTCAGGAGCTGAAAAGAGTCCAGACATTCGGGTCTGTGAGTTTGAGGCTGCCCCTCTCCAACCTGTCCTGCTGTGCCTGGCTAAAGGCACTTCTAATCCAAGCCCATAAAGAGGGACTAAAGTCATTCCAGCTGTGTGTTGTTATGTAGGCAATCTATTTTCTCTTAGTTACGGGTTTTTCCTATTTAGTACAATTAAAATTCTTGACATGCTTCTTCATATATTGCATTCGCATGCTTGGAGCAATACCTGTTTGATCAATCTCTGTCTTTTATAGAGGTGAATTGAAAGGCAGTGTGGTCACCATGATGTGTGAATTTTGCTCTGTCTTTTTCATTAGAGCTATAAAATAGGTGTGTGGGCTGAGCAGCACGTTGTATTTATGAGAGGAATGAAAAACATTGGCTACACTGTAAGCGACACCTGGGGATTCTGTTTTTATTTCCCTGTAAACTAGCTGGACAAATAATGATGTTTGGTAACATCAGCTTGCTGCCAGAACACCTAGGCTGCATTCTGGGCTGTTCAACTTTGTAGCAAAATTACCTGTGAAATTACTGTCTTGGAAGGAAACTGAGCACTAAGTTTTCAGTGCTTAGTACCATTATGTTTCCACGTAAAGGAGTAACACAGGAAAACTGTGGCAGAAATGAAAACTTCAGATATGAAGCTGGAAGATGAAAGACAAAACTAATTGAAAATACACGTTAGTGGTCTCTCCCAGCACTGCCTTGGGATTGTAGAATGCACCAGCATTACTCTTGAGCTCCTCTTAAACTTTATTCCAAATACAAATCTGCATTTGTAGCCAGCTGCTGCTATACTTTGCTCTTTACTGCATTAACTGCTGTTAACTTTATGCTTTTAAGCACTCAGATGTCTGCATTTGATCTTTGCCTTTTCTGTACCTTCCTCATAATGATTTTATCTGAAAGCAACACAGGGACACTGGACTTTCCATGGGAAAGGGGGTGCTGTATTCCCTTGAGGCTACATTTTTGGATGAACCTAACAACACACACAAATTAAACACATACCTGTCATGTGCTGCTTATTTTGATATCCTGGATTCTTTTCATTTCTTAGGACTTTTCCTCAATCTGTACTGTAGCTCTGTGCGTGGTTGGTGCCCGGTTTCCTATGCTCCTGGGGGAGCCACTGCAAGGAAGGTGTGAAACTTAACCAGCTTCATCCAGACCTGAATGTGGGACCTAGACCTAGACCCAGACCTAATTGTCTCTGCTGTCCTCTACCATCACACCCAGCAGCCCTGAGCCTGGCCAGTGTCCTGTCAAGGTAACACTGAGTGCGACTACATCACCTTGTTGTACTTGACAAATTTCTCCATAATTTTCAGAGAGAAAATTTTCTGTCTGAAGATTGACTTCCATATGAAATTTGAATATAGGACTTAGGGTAGGAGTCCTATCAGCTACTTTTAGGGATCTGAGGCAACTACCTCTTTAAAGACACCTGTCCTTAAAATAGCAATAGCAAGGAGAGGCCAGTGCTGCAGGAAGGGACTTCCATGCTAAGCAAGAGCATCACCATCATGATCATTTTGAGTTACTACATAGATAATATTGTCAACTCCAGATCTCTGTAATATGTCTTATATAAAAGCTGGGGAAAGCCTATAAAAGCCTGAAGAAGCCTGTGAGAGAGAGTAATATAAGGAATAGCACAAATGAAGAACAGGGTAAGTATTTTAGGATGAGTTGTCCTGTTGCAAACACTAACAAGGAAACAGTATTCTGCCTTGCTAAGTCAAAACCAATTCAAACTCCACTGTGCTGCACTACAAAAGATTAGCCAAAATAAAGCTTGGATTAAAATTTTACCCAGTCTCAATTAGCCTTCTGTACATGGGTAAGCCTTAGGTGAAGCAGCCAAGAGCCAAGAAATTTCCATTTGTCCTGTTCCAGCCTGGATTAAGTGAGTGGGCTGAGACTCTGGAAAGTGGAGAGAGGTCGGGAGAGAGGTGTGAGTGGGAAGCAGCCTTGTTCAGGGCCCGGAGCTGGCACGGACAAGAGTTGTGCTGTGGCTGTGTGGAGAGGTTTGTGTCCTGCAGACACTTTTCAGCTCGGTCAGGAATGCATCTGGAAAATCCACCCACTCAGCCAGAGAGAGAGATTGATGCCTTAAATAAATAAGATGTGAATGTGTTTTGGTGATTCAGCTTGCGACTCTTAATGGAAGCAGCTGAAGTTTCTGTGGTAGGTGGAGTGCGAGACCCAGGGATCCACTTCACTTCAGCCCAACTGAGGCTTGTAAGGAGATTTTGTATTTAAAGTTGTGTGCAGACATTCAGGCCTAGCATAGCAGGACTTTGTGCCTTCTCTGGCAGCTGTTTCATAATGCCACAAAGAAGCAGGGCAGAATTGTTTTCCTTCAAGGATATCTGGGCATGAGGGTCTGCTTAACAGGGCTTCACTGCATGTTTTTCAAAAAAAACCCCTGAAATTTTAAATATTTGGAAAATGCTTATTGATTTGCATTACATAACATATATCTGTGAGCTTGTTTTTCAAAGTCTTAGTCAGGGAAAATGGAAAATTCTACCAAATTTTATATTTTTAATTAGTCCAGGAATGGGCATGGAAGCTTTTACTTGCCAGGCTTGTTATGATCAATATGCCCTACTATTGGTGGTGTTCAATGGCAGAAAAAAAACTTCCCTTTTGTGTTTTGTTAGAGGTTAAAGGTATGATTTCAGACCATCTGTGTATATAGTGACAACCACTGACTGAAAGATTCCTTACATATATTTCTGCTTTATCATATGATAGAGGAAAGTCTGCTTACAAGAAATAATAATACATAGAGCCAAAAGATATTTTTGTTCCTTCTTCATTTGTTTCTAGAAGTTAATTGCTTCAGGTGGAAATCTGGTGTATGATGCCCCACATAAGTGGTGATTTCATTTTAAATGTGACCTGTAAGTCTCAAGTTTGGAGTGGGAGAGATCTTGTCCTTAATTAGGACTGCACAGTCTGAAGCAAAATTAATCCAAACACACACTGTCCAGGTTTCAGCACAGCATCTGTGCACAGCTAAATTCACTTGTCCCCAGAAGTTACTACACGTCCCTGCTTGCATGCACAGATGTTTGTATTTAAACCTATGTGCTTTGTGTGAATACATACAAAGTGGATTTGGCTCAGTGTGTAGGAATACCTAACAGCACAACTTCAAAAACAGACCTGTAGCATTAGATTGCATGTAGGTTCCATCTGGAAATACGTGCTCCAAACATTGTTTCCTAGGTCTGGAAAGCCAAAAATCTGAGAGGTGGTTCTTGTGCTTGCTGTATTCCAAGGCCCCAGTCATAAGTCTTCTGGCTGCCTCAAAGTAACTTGTCTCCTTAAGAAAACAGGTTTCTTCTTGTTAATGACACTACATGTTTAACCTCTTTCACAAATTTATAAAAATAACCATGTGCAGATTTCAGTGTTATACAAAATTTATTTACTCTAGGTGCCTTGCAGAAAGCAGCAGCATAGCTTGGTTTTGGGGGAGGAGGGGGGGGGCAAATAAACCAACATCACGTTCTTTTGCTCATTACACAGGAGCTGAGAAAACTTCCCAGAATATTGATCATTTTAATACTGATACGGGTTTAAATAGTTAACCAAGGTTAGTTAAAATTAGGAGAAAACTTGAGGGGCTCAAAGTAATGAGTTTGGTGTGTGTGGGGGCCGGAATCAGCTGAAATACTGCAGGAGGAAGAAGAAGAGTAAACTTCACTGTCTTTCTCTTGCCTCATCAAAGAGAACCAAAGTAAAGATCATGTTTCAGAGACCTGTCATTCAGTGCCCTGAGACCATCTCTGCTGGTCTCAGATCAGAACCATCTTTTCTGCAAGGTCCAAATCAGCGCATGAAGCCACATCTGTGAAAGGTCTCTGTGCATTGTGTGGTGTTCACAGCTCAAGTTCATCAAGGTTCAGAAAACTGCAGGCTCTGTGGAAATGCTAGTTTGTGGTGCCATGGTCTGCTTTTGCTTTTTAACAGGTAATAGGAGCAGGGCGGAGGTGGCTCCTGTCCATTCCATGTTTAGCTGTAAGTCTGTCCCTTGTCCCCCCTACCCATATCAGCTAGGTCTGGAGTAGTCCAGCAGAAGGTAGAAAGCTCATTTCAGTACTGATCCCATCAAGAAAACACAGGAGGGAAATTTGGTAGCTGCAGGAAATGCCTGCCCTTGTCAGAGGGCGATCAGCACCCCATAAACCCTGTAAACTTCGCAGCTCGCCTCTTGCTTCAGCAGGCCTTGACTCTGGGCCAGCAGCAGATGAAGGCACAGCGTGAGTTTGAGCCCCTTTGCCCAGCATGTGACCACCGTGTGTGCTGACCCCCAGGATGGGAGGGTGCTGGCTGGGGCCCACCTCTGCAGCAATAGCCACATCTGCTCCTCTGCTGCAGCTCTGGCTCCTGAGAAACTCGTGTTCTTGGCAAGCTGCTGTGTGAAATACAACATGGTGAAGCTGTTTTTATTCTCAGTTGTCTTGCAAAAGGTTACTGTGAGAAGTTCTGTGCTTTAATAAAAAGAAATAGAGCTGTGTTCTTCACAACAAGCCCTTTTTATTACAGCTGGTTTGAATAGCAATTGGCCTCTAATCGTGTCTCCAATGGAAAGAAGACCCCTTATGAAAGCCTTTCATTTACTACAGAGAATGAACTTTCCCATGCATGAAACCAGATTACCAAAACAAACCCACAAAATAAGCCAAAGAGCTACCAAAAATTTGTATATGTCCGGTGGGTATTCAAGGTGACTTAGAAGACAGTAAGTGGAAGTGTCTTTGTAAAAGGAAGCAGAACAGCTGACTGTGAAATTAAAAAGCATCTTACGTCAAAGGAATACTTAGATCACTGTAGCCTTCTTCATTTTGAGCTTGGCAATTGTGCTGATGAGGCACTATAATAATTTACTTTATTTTTCTCCCTTCTGGGAGGTTTCTAAAACAATATTTTAAAAAGAAAAATAAATAATGTCTAATGTCTTTTCAGTTGTTCTTCTGGGAAGTCTTGTGGTGAGTTAAAAGAAAATACTTGGTGAAGCTGTGAATGAGAGACATTTCCAGGGTGGGTGGGTGTGTTTTGAGGTTTGTTTGGGTTTTTGTAATACTCTACTCCTATGTCTTTTTTTTTTTTTTCCTAATAGTTTTCATAAGCTTTTAAAACAGGGGAAACTAAATTAAGAAACTCTTCCTTGTTCCACCAGTTATGGGAGCTTTGCAGGATGATGTGTTATGGGACTATTAGCCCCTTTGCAATCCTGACAGAGGGAAGCCATGATACCAGCCTCTTCCTGCAACCTTCACTCAGGCAAATTCCCAGCAAGGGTTTTTGGCAGTCACTTCTCTGTCCTTCTGCTATCAGATTTGTATATGAAAAGGATTCGTAGCCTCCAGGTGACCATGTTTCATCTTTTAAAATTGCTTCTTTCCAGAACATCTGAGTTCTCAGAGGGAACCAAAGGTAGTGCTGTGGTCATTATGATCTCATGAGAAATGTCTTCTTTCCCCCCAAACACCTTCAGTTTGGAGAATACAAAGCTTGTTCCCCTGCTCCTCCATGGTGAGCAGCACTTCACATCACAGGTAGGACTTATTCCAAGTATCCTGCTGCAAAGTGAAAAAAAACACCACCTGAAATCAAATCAGTACTTAAGAGAATGAGTAATGCATTCATATAATTTCCTTTGAGCTTTTTTAAATAAAATACAGTCCTGCAGAGTTGACTGATTTTATGAAAGACATCATCTTTCTGATGGACACATTGCATCAACTCAGCCACCAAAAGTAAGCAGTTGAAGGCACAACTGTTTTTTTGGTTCTGGAGTTACTAAAGCTGCATGAAGTCAGATGGGGTTTTCCTCCTGTCCTGTGCTGGAAGTGCAGTGCTGAGAGCAAGAGCAGGAGAGCCAGGCTCAAGATGACGGAGATGCTCTGTGGCTGTGGGGAGGCAAAGCCACACAGAGCTGGCAGGGAACAACAGGGAGGGGGCCATCCCAAAACTCTGCCAAGGGACTCCATTGTTGCAGTCTGGTTACTCTGATTTGACCACTGCTCAGCAGGCTTCGTATTTCTGTGCCCATTCATAAAAAGCGATGTAAAGCCCTTTGGACCTCTCTGACTTGTGCCTGTTGGGGCCATTCCTTTGCCGCCTTGATTTGCTTTTATTGTATGTACCAGGCTTGACTTCACCAGAGCAGAGCATGCCACACAGACACGGTTTCAGGACGGGGTTAAAAACCATCTGCAGTCTGGAAACCAGCAGGGTCTCCAGAGGGAGAGTTAAATCCAGGGAGTACTGATCTGTTTCCTGCCTTTGTTATGATTTCTGCCATGTAACCCAATCTCACCCACCAACCAGCCTGAGCGAGCCCAGCCCGCTGAGTCAGCAGGGCATGGACTGCTACTGCTCACTCAATGTCAGCACAGCGAGCCTCCAAAATCCCTGGCTGGTTTTCTGGTAAATCCTGCCCAAAAAGCGGTGGGTGCTCACCACCTTCACCCCCAAGCACTGAACAGAGCAGAGAGGAGGTGGGCAGGGTGAAGGGGGTGCTCCCCTGTCAGCTGCTGTTGTGTGCCTGTCTAGAAGGATGTACAGGGCTACAAACTCAACTCACTGCTCTTATATGGGCCCCAACACAGCTCTTTAGGAAAATCCCATAGAAAATGGGTATGGCATTTAAGACTCTTGGGTGGGGACTCTTCTTTCATGTTGACCTCAAAAATGTTTTTAAGACTTCATGTTCTTACAGAAAATAGGGCGTTATCCGCACATTTTTAGCCCAGCACAGTCTGTGTAATCTTGCAACTGCAAACAGGTAAAATGGCACGTAATGTAGCGAGGGCAGGGAAGGAGAGCAGTGCCATGACCTGCCACTGCTCAAAAATCCAGGGGGTTTCACCTCCCACTCCTAGAGACAGCCAGGCCCTGCGTGGGCATCCACTGCCTGCCTGTGAGCAGGGCTGCCCTCACCCTGAACCCTGTCGCTGTTTGATGTGAAGTCAAACCAGCAGCCAGGCTTCTTTGCCTTCTCCAGGACTGCCAGCCCAACGAGGAGGAGCACTGGGAGGAAAGTCCTGGTGCTGCCACAATAAAGTCTGATCAGTTCTTTGAGGAGAGGGGTGGACAGCACGATCCCACTCATGCTGTGGGTCAGAGATGAGTCCTTGTGTGCAGATGGGGAGCATAGAGTGATGCATGGCAAGAAAAACTCATCTTCTTACTTTGTTTTTTCCTCTTTCTTGCAAGACTGACATGAGCTGGCGCTGACATCTGATCCGCTTTTGATCTTTTTCTAGCACGGGCTGTATGTTTTTTGAAGCATTTCACTGCCAGAGCTGACCACTACTAAGAGAGAGAAAAGGCAGTCAGCAAACATCCCCATTTAAAACTGTGTTAGTTTTAAAGCTTTGCAGATTACTTTTCAGCCAACTCATAAGATGTTGCCAGCAGATTTCCAGTAAATTAGACATTTAAGTCAAAGTGGCTTATTTGAAATATTTGAACAGTGGCATGGGGAAAGCTTAGGTGAAAGACAGAGCTGGGAGGAGGATGATCTGTAATTTGTCTGCAGCTGTGCCTGGTGCAGATGAGATACCCACAGCAGATCATCACTGTTGTCAGGTTATGGTTTGTTATGAGGATTTGGGATTATCTGTGCTGATTTCCCAGGCCTTAAAATTCAGATTATGCATTTCAGCTGTAGTACAGTAAGCAAAACATTGTGCATTTTTTTTCTGGGATTTCTTGCTTCAGGCTCTTTTTAAAATTCATGGAAGCTGTCTGTAACATAATTTTCTCATAATAATTTTAAATGTGTTTTAGAAATCTGAAGAGAGTGGAGAACTTTGTGACTATCTCTCAGGAGTTACATTCTTAGGTCACAGACAATTCTGTTGCAGATAAATACAGCTACACTGATTAAAGCAGTGTTGCCCCTGACAGTGTTGAAGTGTACAATGATTTGGGTAGGTTTGTGTTGTCCCACTGTTAGAAGGCAGAGAGTTAAACAATACTTGTGCAGGCAGCTGAAAAGCCTAAATAAGGATGTTGCTTTAAATCACAATAAGACCCATCATTTATTTTCATTGTATTTAGTGAATTAGAGCCAGGGTCTCAGTGAGCAAGACTAGTTTCCTCCACAGTTGCATGCACCATGCAGTCCTTTAACACTTGTCAGAGGAGCATGAGAAAGGTTGTTAACATCAAAGAATTATTGCATCTCACTGTGAAGTTTTTAAAGTTTTGCAGTAGTAAAGTTAGTCCTGCCATAAAGTTTTGCATCAGGTTGGCATGGGATCTATAAAAATAACGTTTTGTTCAATACTGGGTCTCCTCACTGATTGGTAGTATTAAGAGACTCTTAGTTTCCGTCTACTTAACTAGTAAGTTGGTCTTTACTACAGGTTGATGGGAAATGGACATTCCAACATTCTCCTTGCTGTATTCTTAATTTTTAGTGAACAATAGAGGTGTTGAATGTGGTCCTAGATGACTGGGTGATAAAACAGCTTAAATTTGTTTTTATGATAATTTATGTTCTGAAGCCATATCCATCTCCTCCATATATAGAATATATATTGTCCCAGTATGTATGTTTCTGATATTTTCTTATCTTTTAATGGGGAAAACCTTGTCAGAAGCAGACTGAAAACTCAGAGCCATGCCCCAGCTGTGCCGCAGATTTATGCCAGAGGAGGAATAGCAAGGACCAGGAATAAGCAATATCTTACTTCCTCTGTTTTGTTCAAAAAAGCTTCAGTGTTCACTCAGCTCTTTTGAGGCAGTCCTCTGTCCTCATCTTGATTCTGGAAAAGTGTTTCTCGCTGTTTTTATGTATCTGGCCCATACACATGGGCCATACACATGTCCTGGTTCTGTAGGTGAGCTGCCACAGCCATGTTCACCCTCCCATCCAAGCAGCAGCAGCCCTCTTGCTCTGAGAGGTGGGGTTTCATTCATGAGATTACTTGGAACACTGCCTAAAACATAGAGACCACCAAAAAAAAAAAAAAAAAAGGAACAGTTGAGCGAAAGAGGAAGGCCAAGCCTTCCTTTTAACACGAAATGCAGTCATGGGTGTCACAGCCTCTGTGAAGGGCACACTGGTATTCATTCCCTCAATGGCATTTCCACTCCAGGCAGAGGGAGTGACCAGGCAGAGACAGAGCACCTGCATTGTACCCTGTGCTGGTTGCTGCCGGATCAGCGTGGCCTGGGCTAATCAGAATGGACAGCAATTAAGAGTAATTGAGGTAGTCTTTCTAGCCCAGTGCTTTCCCTGTAGCTTTTAATAAGGAGAAATCAGAAGGGAAAACAAATGCTGTTGTTCACTTAAGCTCTCACGAGAGGTTTCTGATTGTCTCAGGATTCAACAACTCATTAGATGGAGAATTGGCAGCGGCTGGTTTGAGCAACACCAGTTTTCTGCATGTCTGTGTGATGACGTTGTTTACATTCTTGAAACATGTGGAATGTTAATTTTTCTGTTGGTTTTTTCCCTCCTGGTATGGAGTTCTTGGGTTATTTTGAGCCTGAGCTTGTTTTCCTCTATTATGTAAGTAGTCAAGAATATAGGAAGTGTGATGTACTTTCTTCTAGTGATACTGCAATTAAAGAAACTAGGAAGACAGGACTGGCCAAATAGGATCTTTGTCACAGGCCCTTGGTCACAATAAATCACTGGATTTGGAAAATGCAATAACTATTATTATTATTATTATTAATAATAATAATAATAATAATAATAGTAATAATAATAATTTGTTTGGGGTTTTTTGTAATATTTCCTGTATTTGGTGAGATGAGGACAAGTAACAAATAGATTGCAAAAGAGAAACATGTTTTTAGTGGTTACAGCCCTGGCTGAAACAGCTGCCTCACCTGCAGCCTCTGTGCTGGGCAGTCTCTGCTGGGACCATGTCTGACATACCAAACCTGTGAGCAGTCTCCAGTGCCTGCCAATGAAAAGAGAAAATGTCTAGGGAAATTTTATCTCCCTTATCCCCCATCCCAAAATGTGGATTACCTTTTTTTTTCCCCATTTGTTTTGGCCTAAATTCAGGACCCCAGAGCAAGAGCTGCGAGTGGTTGGTGAGAAGGGGCAAAGAAGATTCCGTGTCAGCTGCTCATCCTGCTGCCTACACAGCAGAGAGCCCCTCATGCCCACTGCTCTGTGGATGCCCTTGCCACACCATACCTGTGGGAAGACACCTCCATATTCATGCATGCCTACAAACTGGGGTCCTCAATGGCCTCTATTCATAGCATGCAACTAAAATGATGAATCCTCTACCAAGTTTTTCTCATAAACACCACACATTTTTTACAATCAGGCCATTTGAGCTTAACTTGGAGTCAAGAAACTGTGGTAGAGAGCACTGTAACAAATGGGGAAATTGTGCTTGTAAATGCATAAGGTTTTCAGAGGCAAATGCTGATAAATTCTTTCAGTTTACCACAGTTTCTCCAAGGAGATTTACATTTCTCACTTTCTTGTCATCAGGGCAATCCTGATGTCATTTTTCACTTTCTTGTCATCACAAGTAAAGGCATATAGGCTGATGTCTTCATCAGACACCCATCAGGCAACTCAGGTCTTGTTTTGGTGGGTCTGTATGCTCTCAGTCTCTCTGTAAACAAAATACAGATATTTATGACATGTTCTAGAGAAAACAAACAGAATCAGAGGTCTTTACCTCTGATTAACTTCTACTTTGGAAATATTTTCACAAAACACAATTTTTACATTTAAATCGTAAACTGTCCTGTTCTTCCTTCTTACATACCACTTGCCTTAGCCAGATGTTGATGTGCATTATTCCTGTCATCTGTGCAGTAACCCTCATCTTTGTTCATTAGTATGTTTGGATCTTATTTTTCTAAAGCCTGACTAAAGCAGTCTTGTGGCTCCCTGTAAAGCTGGGAAATTCAGAGATTCTTCTCGACTGACTAATCAAATACATGAGGAAAACTGTCAATGGACAATGATTGATGGTTTGAAGGAAGTTTGTGCCCAAAAGCTAGATCTGCAGCCATGATGGCACAAAACATCCAAGGAATGAAAATCCCTCTGGCTCCTCACTCTCTCAGTGCCTGGATTCCTTTTTGGGTGTCTAAAACCATAGAAACAGAATCAAAGAATGGTTTGCTTTGGAAGGCACATTAAAGATCATCTAGTTCAACCCCCATGCCCAGGGCAGGGACATCTTTCACTAGATCAGGTCACTCAAAGCCCCATCCAGCCTGACACTGAACACATCCCATAATGAGAAATCTATGTTGTCTCTGGGCAACCTGTCCCAATGTCTCACCACCCTCACAATAAAAAATTCTATCCTGGTGTCCAATCTAAATCTACCCTCTGACAGTTTAAAACTGTTTCCTCTTGTCCTGTCACTATAGTCCCTGCTAAAAAATCTCTTTCCATCTCTCTTATAAGCCCTGTGTAAGTACTGGAATGCTTCTATAATGCGTCCCCAGTCTTCTCTCCAGACTGAACAACTCCAGCTCTCTGTCTTCATAGGAGAGGGGCTCAAGTACTCTGACCACTTTTTTAGCCCTCCTCTGGACCTGCTCCAACAGGTCCACATCTTTCTGTACTGTGGAAACTGGATGGACATATGGAACTGGATGCACTATTCCAGATGGGGTTTCACGAGAGAGGAGTAGTTGGGAGAATGACCGCCCCTCAGCCTGCTCGCCATATGTCTTTAATGCAGCCCAGGGTGTGGTTCTTGCTGGCTTGTGCCCAATTTCTCATGCACTGGTATCCCCAAATCCTCTGCAGGGCTGCTCTCCTATCCATTCACCTCCCAGTCTGTGCTGATACTGGGGATTGCCCAGACCTACATGTAGGACCTTGCACTTGGTCTTACTGAAGTTCATGAAGTTCACGTGGGTCTGCTCCTTAGTTTTTGTCAAGGTCCCTCTGGATGGCATCTCTTCCCTATGGTGAGGGACCACCAATGCAGTCATTCCAAGATCAGTTCTGTGATCTTACCAGGTGTGGAGGTGAGGCTGACTGTTGGTAATCACTTCTAGCAGTGAATTAGGAATTTATTGAAAAACTGGGAGGAAAAGATATTTTTTCTGTCTGTTTTCACCATAATTCATGGACCATCTATTTGTGATATGGAAGTTTCAAGACATCAAATGCTTCTTTCATTTAGATTTCATACGTGGGATTACATACTGCAAAGAGCATTGCATTGCACAGGGCTGAATTTGGTGTTAAATTCCAAGTATATAAGTTTGTTTTTATACGGAAATACCTCTGTTCAGAATTAGTGCAATGCTGATGTATTGCTCTAATATTAGGGCTTGTCAAAAAACTTTTTCCTCTTTCATCCTAGAAAAAAATGCTGGCATTTAATTTTTTTGATTTGTTGCTCTGAATAAAGGCACCATATGATTCCCACCCACCTTCGCCCACCAACAAGGGACCGTTGCAGAAAAGATCATCTTGGAAAAGCTTATACAGCTTTATTTTGAGGTCTTCAGCTGAAGAGCAGCTTCAGAATTCCTAAATGACTGAGCTGTTCTACTTTATTCTGGTGTGATTTTAAATTTTGTTTCTTTGTTTTATGGGAAAAACAGATCAGATAAATTAGTCTCAGTTTTCACTAGGAAGCTGGGCTCCCAAGCCAGAAATGCATGGAGTATCACAGCGGTTTATTTAGGGATACTGTCCAGTGTTTCTTTTTTGCTACCTCAAAATAAACACATTTCAATTGAGTAGTGCAATTTTTCACTTTTGCAGAATGTTTTGATGCTTGTTCATTATGCTTTGTCCAGGATCTAAACATTACCCACAGCTTATTTTAGCTTTCATTAAAGAAAAATCTGAAAGTGTAAATATTAAATCTTTCAAATGGAGCTGCCTTATTCCATAGACACATTTTTCCAGTAAAAACTTCCACTGGGTTTAATTTCCAAAAAAAAAAAAGTGTCACATTCTTCACTGTGGTTTCTTCAGCAGTGCCCTCCTCAAAAATATATTGCAGACTACTCCTCCATTTATAGAAATTATGTATTTAATATCTGCAGAAAATCTGAGAAGGTCTGACTAAAATGTTGCACACTTGCAAGTGAACAACTGTTCCCTTTCCAGTGTCTAAATGATGGGCTGTTGCTGTTACTCATGGTGCTTATTTCATAGCATCTGAAACTCATCAACAAAAAATTCATACTAAGAATCTTGCAAGATTTTGTGGTCTCAGCAGGTGAGATGAGCAGAGAGTGGGTAATAACCTGCAGGCCAAGATGTGACAGCAGGAATTCACACATCTGCTCTGTTGGCTGCTAGGCTTGATACCTAAAGAGTAAAAATAATAGACAGTAGTAGCATTTTAGGAGCATCCATGATTCCAGGAGAGCCTTCCCCAATGGATGACTATGTCCTCAAGTCTTTATGGGCAATAAATAAATTAGTTCATCTGTTAGCTGTCATATAAAAGTGTATTTTCATCTATATTGCCCTCCACAAAAATTATTGAGAACAGGCAAGAGTTTCTAGCCCTGTTTGTAACCAGCTAGTAAGCATGAGGATGAACTATTCTCCAATTCATAAATGCTTTTTTTTAGTTGTTTCATCTTCACAACTCTGGATCTTTTGTTAGAGGGCAGGAACGGTCTTTATGTGTCGATCGTCTTTATCTCATTTAAACTTTTTAATCTGGAACTACCACAGGGACATTTTACTCAGAGATTTCCAGTTACTTTTTTTTTTCCACTTTGAGTATCAGAGTGCAGTGAGTTTAATTAACATAGTTTATTAAATCACCAAGAGAATATGTAGTAGACCTCAAATTATGATTTCTAGATGCATCCAAATTTAGGCTTTAGAGAATAAAACCTCTCAAAAACTTGCAGAATAGGGCACAGAGATGAAGGATGGGGAGTGATGTAACACTCCCATTTCTACTGCTCAGTTCTGCAGAGTTTTATCATCAAGTGATGTGTTGTGGCTATAAAACTGCTCAGTATCCCACACAGATCAGGGCTGTATTTGCCTGGAGTGCTCCATGCTGAAGAAGGACCTGTTGACAGACTCCTTCCTGCAGCAGCATCACAGAAGGTATTACAGCTAATTCAACATGCCTCTGGCAGGAGTTAGGCAAGTTTGAGGCTTCTGTGGTATCACTGTGCATCCACATCAGCATTTGTGAGAGTTAACTCACTCCTTATAAGCAAATACAAACAGACCAGTTCAGGTTGTACAAATTCCAGGGGTGGAACCACTGCTCATGGCTGTGACAGAACAGGAGTGAGACCTGTCCAGAACAGAGGGATACTGTTTCTTCCTGAAACACTCTAAAGGCAAGGAAGATGGAATCTGCTGAAAATGTATTTTTGATGAAAAACAACCTTGAAGTTATCGTGTTTTCTGATATTTAACTTATACTGTTTGTCATCTGAAATGATGGCACAGACCATTTTTTATTACCGTGGTATGTTTACCAAGTGTAATTAGACTGTTTTCAGCAGAAATAAGCAAACTGAAGGAGCAAGTGAGATTTTCCTGACAGAAATCCATGACAAGCAATTAAATCTTTGCCTTGTCACTGTGGAGAAAGGCAGGCTGCCCACTGAATCTGATGAAAGTTTTCCCTTGGATTATTCAGGCTGAGTCCATCAGCTCTGCCTAGTTTGGGTGTTTCTTTGAGTTAGGTTGAATGTGATGTGGAGGGATGTAAGAAAGCCCACTGGACAGATCATGCTTCTGTATGATGCAGAGCTTTTCATACTGTTATTCAGAAGGCTTTTTGAGAATTGCAGCCCACCCTGGTGGGTGTTTTCGGGTGGAAGCTGACTGCATTCACTTTCTCTCAGCATTGAGGGCTCCACATTACAGAATGGTCCAGGAATTGGCTGCAAATCACCAATGAGCTGCAGTGTTCTGGCTGAGGTGGTGTGCACCCCAGCTCCCAAAACATGTGATGATGTAAACAGGATGGGTGTTTTGCCTTTTCTGGTCGAGTATAGAAGAAGTCTGGCTGACCTGTTGTGTTCCTCTCCAAAACCTTTTCGATGACTTAGAGGAGCTAGGGAATCACCAAGGGGATCAAGGATTGGATTGTAAGGAAGGGTAGTGGAGTTTAGTGTGTGCTCACTGCTCAGCACTAATGAAGCAAAGCTGTCCTTGGCTGTGCATGCCAAGGGGTGATGCTGAGTTATGTAACCCATGGTCCAATTCTGTGTGAATTAAACCCTTCTTGATACCTCATGGGTTCGGGTAGGTGGCCCGCTCTTCTATCCAGAGCATTTTTGGGGTGGTCATAGCACTTCAGAGACTTGCACAGTGTAGGCCTCAGACATCCTGACTTATGGTCCACAGTCTTCTGCTCAGGGCAGTGTGGTGACAGGGTGGGCAGCAGACTGACTGCCTCCTATGCTTGGGCTCAACAGCAGGGGCCTTGAAGCTGTGCCTTTGGCGCTGCCCCCACATTTGACCCCAGCTCTGTCAAACTGGGGAATTTTCACTTGATTGATCCATCTCACCAATCTAAAAGGTATCATGCTTTTTATGCCTATTGGTGATTTCTGTCATGGCTAACCAAAGGTATTAATGGGAGACAATTTGGTGTCCTGGATCTACCATTAACTGTTACTTACAAATGACTGTGAGCTGCAAACTTCTTCCAGTCTTCCCCAGTTTTCATGAGTATAAATCCATTATGAGATTAAATCAGGATGTAGTAAATGGTGTAAAGGAAACAGTCATTGGAAAGAAGAATAAAGCAGCCTGGATGGCTATGTTAACCTGGGCACTGAGAGAAACTCTGGATTCCTGAAAATGTTTTGCAGGAGCTATCCCAAAGTCCATGTAGCTTCAGTAATCCAGTGATCTGTTCCAGCTGTTATCATGAGCACCACAGCATAATAATCACCTCCATGTGCATTACTCATTCTCCATTTTATGGTATGTCTCAGTACTTATTAGATCATTGACAGCAGGAACAAGCCATCCATGGAAGAAGACCTGGATGTAATTAAGCATTGTTCAACTGAATCCTATTAGTGTTAAATAACAAAAGATGTTACACATAATCTGAACTAGTAAACTACATGGAGGAGTACAGCAGAGTCACGAAGGCAAGCACTGATGCTCAGCAGAGACTGCTGCTCTGGGAGATAACAGTCTTGGTGACATATTAGCCATGATGCCTATTAGCCATGTGTCATTAAATCAGGTTTAACGTGCTCCAGATAGGCTGAAGTTGCTGAAGTCAATGCAGGCATTGACTAATGACAGATAAAACCTGGCCTGGCACTGAAGAATGGGAGATTTTTTTAATCTAAAGTGAGCACATGCCCAAAATAAGAGAAGACAAAATATTTCAGGGCAGTGCTTCTGATTTGTCACAGGAATGGATGTAAAGTCCTGGGGAATCAGCTGATCTTGTGTAACAAAACAACAGGAGCTATTAGCAGACCCCAGAGGAACTCCTCATCCTGCAGGTGGCTGATGCTGCACTCACAAGTCTGCTTGTGTAAATGGTGCAATGCAGGGACACAGGAACACACAGTAAACAATACCATCAGCATCCAGCGTAGAGATGCTCCGTTTCTGCAGCAGAATCCAAGGTAGGCTGGGTAATCCCCAACCCTACCAACCACCAATCCCATTTTCTGACTGACTGGCATCCAGTGTGTGGCTCAGATTGCAATAAATTCAGTCCACTGACGTGCTCTAATAAGGGATCAGTTTTTAGGCTCTAGCTAGGTGCAAGTGTTGCCAACATAACCATGCTCAAGTACTTAATTTTGGACAGATTTCCTCTTAGCACCTGGAAACCTATAAATGTGTAAGTTGAAAGGTAGGGAGAGAAAATCCCTCAGAAGCTAAGCACTACATTTGGCACTTAATGTTCTTGATATCAGCACAATACACTGGGCCAAATGTAGCAGTTTTATTCCCCCATAAAAATGATGAAAAGGATACAGTTTTCAGGTTTCTTTCAGTCAATTGTGCAAGCTTTCCTTGTTGATATGGTCGTTAAAAGAAGCTTCCTGTTCTTTTTAGTAAGTGTTGTGGCTTTAACCCCAGGTGGCAGCTAAGCCCCACACAGCCACTCATTCACCAGCAGGATCAGGTAGAGAATCAGAAAAGTAAAAGTGATAGGACTTGTGGGTGGAGATAAAGACAGTTTAATAGGGAAAGCAGAAGCTGTGCACAAGCAAAGCAAAACGGAGAATTCATTCACCACCCAATACTAACTCAGTAGGTTAGAGCACGGTGCTGATAACACCAACGTCACATGTTTGGTCACTGTCCAGGCCATTCACTTGAGAGTTGGACTCAATGATCCTTGCAGGTGCCTTCCAACTCAGAATATTCTGTGAAATATCTGGGGGATCATTTATTTCCCCTGGGCAGACAAGTGTTCAACCATCTCCAGAAAAGCTGGGCTCCATCACGTGTGACAGTGACTTGGGAAGACAAACACCATCACTCTCAATGCCCCTGTCTTCTCCCAGCTCTGTATGCTGAACATGATGCCATTTGTTATGGGATATCCCAGTGGTCAGTTGGGATCAGCTCTCCTGGCTGTGTTCTCTCCCAGCTCCCTGTGCACCCCCAGCCTGCTCACTGGTGGGGGGATGTGAGGAGCAGGAAAGGCCTCGACTCTGCCTAAGTGCTGTTCAGAAATAATGAAAATGTCCCTGTGTTATCAACAGTCTCCAGCACAAATCCACACCATAGCCCTGTATCAGCTACTAGGAAGAAAATTAACTCTACCCCATTGCAAACCAGCACAATAACCAAGAAACAGCTGTGGACTTCAGTTTATACCTCATGTGTCCCAAGATAGCAAAATGTTGTAGCAAAATGATAGCATTACTGTTTAGTTGTGGTTGCCGACATGCACAAGCACTGAATGCAATGATGATGGAAATCATACTGGTAGAATTAGGGAAATATATATATTATTATTATTATTGTTATTACTGTTTCATCAGAGGCCATTATCCTACAATTTTTCTTTCAGAACCAGATTTCAAAACTGATGAAGGAATTTTCTGTATCCAACCATAAAATTCTCACCAGAGGAAGATGCTCAGTTACACCTTGTACATCCATTTGACTTAATAAAGACATCTGAGGCCATAGAAAAATTTTGCTAGTCACTCCTCTTTTTTATTAGAAAAAGAGAAATCACACTCTCTTCAGCACAATTTTGTTGGTTTCTTGTGTATCATGTCATGGATAAGCTGAATATTCATGAACAAAGTGAGGAGAGGTGAAGAGCTCTTATGAAATTATTTTCCTTAGCAACAGTAGGAATTCACTGGTCATTTCTCAGTCATCACTGATCTTTTCAACTAGGGATATGTGTGTCATCATCCTTTTGGTACAGGAGATGAGACTGAAACCAAGGCAAGAAATTTGCCTGTGGTCGTGGCAGATCAGTGTTTCTGAGGAACATGGAGAGCAATTAGCAATTAATTTGTGCTCTGATAAGAGACAGGAGAAAGTCCTGATGGTCTTCCAGCTCTAGTGAAAATGCCTGTGTTGTGCAGGAAAATTCACATCATTTCCATTTGAAAAAGTAAGGAGAAAACACACTTTACAGACCACAGATTTCAGGAGAAAGCGAGGGAGCTGGAGACAAAGCAAAGCTGTGGGGTGGCACCCAGGTAACTTTACCCAACTACATTTCAGATCCATGATCCCAGCATGGAAATAAAATGCAAAACACATTGAACAAGTGATTTATAACTGAGGAGGTAAGTGCCAAAAATTTTTTTGACACTTATTAAAAGTTTCATGTTATTTGGAGATTCTTAAATTGCAGCAATGGTAGGAAATGGCACTGTTAGGAAAATTTATAGACATTTCTAGAGCATGTAAAATTATTGTATAAAAAATAGCAGTGCCATGCAAACTCAATTCCCAGTGCAAATTATCAATCATGTAAGTCGTCTTTCCACAAGTAGGTGTAAGGGATAAGAGAAGTAACTATGTGGCCACATTGTGCTATGGCTAAGAAACTTGACATAACTAAACATATCATACAGGCCTTCCCTGTGGAAGAATTCCACATTTAGAAGAAGCAGGTGCCAGTTGTTATCAGTGGTAGAGATGAGTTGCATCCAGCCAGAACCAGTAGGAATGCAAGCTCCAATTGGGAAAGAAAGATGAGAACTCAATTTTAGGTCAAATTTTACTATGTGATCTTGGTTCTCGAGTGGTTTCATGTCTGGAAGAAATCTACAGTTTGTAAAAAGTTAACACCTTAAAATCCTAATTGGGGTCAAGATGTTTCTGCCATTCATAATAAATGAGAATGTTTTGTTGCGTGTAAATAAGAACCTAATTTATTTGTCGAAGTACCAAGTTCTCCAGTCTTCTCTGGTAGCTGTGTCTCTCTGAGATGAAGGAAGTTTTCAACTGGAGGAAGTAAGTGTAGCTGAGTCTTCTGCTTTTCGGGGGTTTTTGGGTTTTTTTTGGTTGTGGTTTTGTTTTGTTTTAATGAAACGGCAAAACAACTAAATACAAATTCCGTACCAACAACAGAAGTCTGTAAAGAAATCACCCGAGGGGTGTTTGCTGTTGTTTTCAGAAAATCCATAATGCTATTTTTAGATAAGAAATTAAACTATAGGAAGTAAACCTCCCAAGCTATGCATTTGAGACATATAGAGATTGAAGGCCAGTCTGTTAAAAGACAATTAAATCTACCATGTAAGCAGATTTGTCCTGTATCTGTGTGATACTTTACTTGGGGGTTGAGACAAGAAGTGGTACACAAACAGCTCCTGTTTTGTTTCAGAGCCACATTGTAGTAGGCAAGTGTTTGTGCGAACTGAGTTAGGAGCAGCTTTCAGCTGGGATGAATACCTGCTGACAGGCAGAAAATTACATTTGTGAATGTTTTATCAGCAATATTTTATGCAAAACCTTTTGTAATGAAAACAGTAATATATCTTCTTGTTTACTGCAATGCTGAGTTTCTGATACATCATCTCCCTCCTAACCATATCACAATTCATGGATTTGGAGAAGCTGAGGACTTCACGTGGGTCAGGAAAGCTATTTTGAACCATGCTCTTGGTGAGGCAGAAATAATGTCTGGTAACCCACCTCTCTCTCATATTGCTGGTTTCTGCTGATCCCCAGGATTTCCCAGGATTGCTGAGACTGCCATATCCCTAGGATTGGAGTAGTCTTGCACGTGCTCTCCAGATCAGTGAAACCACCCTCCAACAAGGTATATACTGGATTTAGGATTGAAAAGCCACAGCTTCAGGCAGCAAGGGAAGTGCAACTCTTCTGGCCCTGGTTGCTGAGAGAATAAAGAGTAATATCTGTCTTTAGACTGGCAAGGATGAGATCCAAGCTCCTTGGCTTCTCTTTAACAAGGGTACTCCCTCTATTTGTTGGTGTTCACGACTCTCCTTAGCCTTGGAGAAGTGAAGAGAAACTTTGAAGGAGTGTTTCATCTGACGAAATGCTTGCTTGCTGAGCTGGCTGAGTGACATTTCTTGCTTGTTAAGCTCAGGATACATCTTAGCACTTCATGAGCTGTTGAAAAAAAAGAAAAATCTCTTACTGATGCTCAGCCAAGGTGGCCATGGAAAAGCAGCATGGCTTGAAGGGCTGTCGTAATTCCGAAATTGCTTCAAACACCCTGTGCTACTGTGGGAGAAGTAACTTTTGAAACAATGTGAGTCCCTCATGGTCATGTAACCTAGGGAGCCTGTGCTGCAAAATGTTTTGGAGGCTGCATTTCTGCTGGAGAGGAGCCTGTGGTCTGCCAAGGCTTGGCACTGCTGTTGGCTGGGCGGGAATGTCGCTGCTTGTGATGCCAACAGAGAGCCGAAGGGCTCCTTCTCCACTTTGAACTGAGGACCTCAGAGCAGAGTTCCTTGGTTACACAATAAAATAATAAAAATGCTAGTTTAAATTTTGAATTAGTAAATAACTATTTTTGGCTTTCTCAGAGACAGCATCTGTAAATAATCAGGCAGAAGCCTTTCCATAAAACAACACAGAAAAACCTCAAAGAGCATTTAGATTCTGCAACATTTAAACAAGATTTTTAACTCATGGGGAAGCCAACATCAACACAATGCTTCCTGCACATAAAAGCATGGAATTTCTTAGCAGTGTGGGGGCAATAAATGACTATCACATTTCCCTCCTTTCTAAAACCTAAATATTTTTCAGTGGAAATAGTAATATTGATGGAAAAAGAAAAGAGGACCTTGAGTTATGTAAGAATTTATTTAAGCTCTGAACCTCCATACACTGCAGACTGGAGGCTAATTAAAGAAAAATTTCAGCAGTTCAATTTTGCTCTAATTGTCCTCCAAGCTCAGGAGATCAAATATACTAGCTGAGATCCTTCTTCTAATCATTCACATTTGTGACCCAAGTTTTGAGTTCATTCCTGCTGCTCTCAGCCAGGTCCATCCATAATTCAAACAAAAGAGGTGAATGATATACTCTTAATTTTGTCCTCTACAGAGGCAGGAGGACGTGATGACAAACACCTATACACATTTATGCTCCTAGCAACCTCTGACCAAAGGGTTTGCCCACAGAGTTTGTGAAATCAGAAATTCATAGCCAAGTATATATGGGTTATTTGTTAGGGGAAATGTAAACATTTATCAGTGTAAAAAAAAAGTAATACTTTATTCAAGATGCTGTTACCTTGATTTCTTAGCTCTTTTAGGAGGTTTGCTCAAAGGGCTTTGAGCTTAAAGGGCTGCCTAGTCAGGCTCTTCTGCTTTTGAGTGGGAAATTGTTTGTGAACAACTGCCTACATTTCTGGTCATTAGACCTGACTGAAACCTGTGGATCTCCAAGCTGTGGATGAATGAACCAGCACATAGCAAGTTTCTGGGAGGGATGATTATCTCAGGCAATCAAAACTGGGAAGTGTTACGATTTAACATGGCTCCGCAAGCAAGCTCTGTGGTTTCACAAACCACCCCTGGTTTGTGAGCTGCTGCTAGAGAAGGGCTGAATTAAGCATTTATTTCATCTGTGTGCATCTCTGGGTAAAGAAGCAAAAATCAGCCTTGCACTTCCTGTTTACCAGTCTGGTTAGCTTTTAGCTATAGTTTGTAAGTTGTCATTTAGAGTGTCTCATTATCTAGCTTCCCACAAACAACAGATTTGTGACTTTTCCCAGATGAGGCACAGTTATGAAAAGTTATACAGCAGAGGAGTCAAGATAATGGTATGCAAAACTGTGCCTAGATCTGTTTTTCTCTGCTAAATGATTTACTCGTTTTGATATTCTGACAAATTCCAAAGCAATTTCCCAAAAAAACTAATGTTTGCTTCATCAGCAGCTTTCAGAGAAAACAAAATGTTGTGGTTTAGAGATGGGGAAAGATGGTCAGAGAGATACTGAGCTTACCAAAGTACACCCATTCTGAGTTCTCAGAACCCTCAGAAAGAGGTCAGTCAGTGTTGGTGGCACCTGGGAGCCTGCCACAGCTGTAGTTCCTGGCTGAGCTGTGTCTCCTGGCCACCTCCTCCTTTCTGGCTGCCCCCAGCAGGTAGTGCTGGCACATAAAGCAGTGCCCAGACTGTGCGTGGTCTCTCTGCAGCTCAACACTGACCTTTTCAAATGGACAAAGGATATCTAAGCTGGTTTGCAGCTTTAAAAATCCTGGCTGGGTCTGCCACCATATGAAAATGCTTTGATGAAAGTAAAACCTGAATGAAGACAAGACTCCATCCTCTGGAAAGATTTTAAACTCTATCCCACAGTAAGACTTTCTTTGGGTGGGGTTTTTTTTTTTTTTTGGTTTGTTGGGGGGTTTTGTTTGTTTTTTCTGTTTTGTTTTTTAACTGCTAAATTTAAACAGAACAGAGCAGAGATTGGCACTTCTATTATGGAATCATGAGAAAACCAAAGGTTTGTTCTGTAATTGCTTTTTCAGTGTAGCTTTCTTTTCACAGAATTACAGGATGGGTAAGGTTGGAAAGGACCACATCTGGTCCTGCTTGAGCAGGGAGCACATGGCACAGGATTGCATCCATGCACTTCTTGAATATCTCCAGTCAGGGAGACTCCACAGCCTTTCAAGGCAATCTGTTCCAGTGTGTGCTCACTCCCAAACCAATCCAAGCTGCTCTCAGGAGAACAAAGAGCTGCTGTGGAGTTTGTTACCAGCAGACTGACAGACCTGCAGTGACGAAAGTGCCTGTCAACCCTTATGTGTTGTTTGCACATTAGTTTGTTTACTTGTTAATATGACCTGTGGCTTTTAACATTTTTCTTTGACTACAGCACTTACAGTTTAAGAAAGATACTCTGTGAGTTTCTCCTGAGAAAGATACCCTTTAGAAAAGTTTTCCTGTAAGCAGGAAGGATGCTGAGCAGAGGAGATATCACACAGGAGATAACTGTCAGATGGCAATCCTGCAACTCTTCAAAGTAGAGCAAGAAAGTGTTACTTAGCTACAATGACAAAAAGGTTTAATAACTTGGTTAACACATCTCTTCAATTTACAATTTTTCAGGTAGTGTAAACTGAGGACAATAGATCTTTAGTACTTAAATTGAAGACATAAAAAGCAGGTGCATTTCCCCAGGTTACCTGACTTTATGTGTTTTATGCTGCTGCATTTTCATACAGGTACTCCAATTCTTCACATTATATCTAGTATCCGTGCAAGTCATGACTTCTCATGGTACTCTCCAGGAGTGCAGAAAGTAAAGGCAGGAACTGGGTTGATGTAGTCCCACAGATCAAAAAAAAAACAATGGACAAGACTGTGCTGTTTAGGTGTTGTGAAACATTTTCTGTTGTCCTAGTTCAATAGTAATGAATGCAGCATGATCAGCAGCAACACAGAAGTAATAGTATACAACATGTTTTTGGAACTTTTTGTTCCTATCTCCCCCATTCACTCTTTTCATGCCATGTGGGTAGCTAACAGATGTGTTACATTATACTGCATTAAATCCTGTAGAGGCAATAGTCTTAAGTGCTGTGTCAAATATTTATAATGTGGAATTATTTTAGGATGGGAGCCAAGTGCAATATGGCATCCTTCATAGTGTCTCTCTTGTTTTTGTACGAAGTGGAAGCTCAGCTACTTACAATTAAAATTTTACTTCTTCTTTAATCTTCAACAACCCTTTTCATTTGCCACCATTTGAATACGTTTTAATTATTACCATACATTAGAGCCGCTGTTGCTTTCTTTATTAGCTCTCTTATTTAAGCTGGGAAGGGCCAAGTTTTCAAGATTCCCATTCTAGCCCTACTGCTCCTCTGACTGGGTAAGACCCATCTTCCTTGGGCCCTGAGGCTCAGCACACGTGCAGGAGGTACGTACTGACTGTGCCCTCCAGCAAGCCCATGGCAACCGACCAGGTCCTGGCAAGGGCCAGCCTGGAAGTCACCAGTGCAAGGCTGGGTGCCAGGTGATGCCACCATGAGGGGCCCAGGATTTGGCTTTTTGGTGCTTCTGGCCTGAGGGTGAGGGTGTGGAGCCCAGGGGGGCAAATAAGCCTGGCACATCCTGCCAGTTGTTTTGCACCTTTTGCATCTCAGGGAGGTTATGCTTTTTGAGATTATATTCTCCTTGCTGTTCAAGACAATAACAGTTTTAATAGCAAGAGGAATTTTCAATCCTAAATCATCTTTATCTGCATAACGCTGTGTTTATGGACAATGTCTTGCTTTTTTTTACTTTGCAAAAATGAAGACTCTAACCATAGCAGCCTGTCCTCAAATCATCTAAAATACTTGCAGCTATTTTCTCTTTGGAAAACCAGCATGTTAAGGGAGTTTGTTATTCATCTAAGGCCACGTGTCTTCCATTTATGAGTCTGCTTAAATGCCAAACTTCTGCATCCTTCTTTTACTTCCTTTGACTTCCACGCTTATCCAAGTCACTTTTTTAATGGAATTAATTTGCAGGTTAAGTTAGTCAGCTGAGATTCTTTACTCAGAAGTATTGACAATATTTTTACTCCTTATTCAGAAATATTTGTCTCTGAATGCATTTGTTACTCAACCAGCTGTGTGATTGACTGCATAATTTAATTGTTCAGTTCTTTTTGATTGTTTTAGTCATTTACCCACACATGCAGGATTCCAGCTTCATAGTTTGATATTCAACAGGAAAATACCTTTTTGTTGGTAGGCAATTTTCTAAAGACTTCAAAATCATTTTGTCATTTAGAAAAAAGTTTAAAAACATCATTCTCGCCTACTGTAATTCATAGGGTCTGAGTTTGCTTGAGACCAGAGTCTGTTTCAGTGCTTCAGTTTGTTTGTCCATTAGCCTGTGGGCATGGCTAATGTAGCATGGAGAATGCCCAGGTATTTCCATGTCAGTCTCATGTAGTGACACATAAATAGGACTGTTTGCTATAACTCCATCACTTGAAGTGAAACTTTACACTGATCAGCATTGGTATGGCTGTAGGTGAAATACAAGGAGAGAGTGCAGAGCTGAGTAATGAGATATTTTGTACAACAAATGTGTGTCCTCTGCCCGACATTTTCTCAGCAGTGTCTTACCTCTGCACAAATGGTATGCATTCATTTCAGTGCTATCATTCTTACTTGAAATTTTTCTCCACATTTAGGAATTTAGAGAATGTATTCAGCTACATCTTCTTGGTATTTTATCAATATCTTCTTGATTTCCAAACTAAAACCAACAGCTTCTATATTCTAATCATTATTGTATTACAAAGGGAGGCAGCTATGAACAGTGTGTAGCAGGGAAAATGAGGGTAGGCCCCAAGTTTCTCTATAAGGGCCTTCTTTTAATACTTTCAATCCCAAATCCTAGTGTAAAAGTACATAATTTTTATCATAGTATCTTGACAACTTTAATCTTCTCTGTTGGCAAAGGCTGTAACTCATTCTCCAGACCCTTTCTCCTGTTTGCAAATGGCTTTGAGGAAAATGGAAACTATCTGCTGTTCCATTAAAAAGGCAATTGAAACAAACATAAAGATCTTGGCACAGAAGTCCAAGTCAATCTTAGTTTCTCCGTTCAGTGCGGCATTTTCTCATTCCATAAGAAAGGAACACTGTCTGAGGTTTTCAGCTACTCTGGGTGGGCTCACGAGCCAGCAAAATGAAGGGGTGGTTTCTACCAGACTTGGCTCGGGGCTTGTGTAGCAGCTCATAAACACCATGATTTGCATAACCTCTCCAGCATCTGCGTGAAAGCAACTGTCAGTCAACACTTCTGGCACGTCAGGGTCATTCTTAGCACATTAGATGTGAAAGGGCACCAACAGGGTGAACTTAATATCCCTCCACTGATGTGACCCACATACCATCCAAGGCAGGGAAGGATGTTTTCAATCAGGTCAAAATGAAGATGACTACAAGCTGGGACCATTGAGTCTCCAAGCTGTTTATCAATCAAATGTATGATATTCTTCATATGTGATATTCTTGAAATTATCTAAATTTTCAGGTTTCATTGAGACATAAAATAACCAGACTATCAGTCTGGTTTTCATTTGTGCTCCTTCCAGCTTGGCTGTAATTGAGAGCAGCCTCATGCAGTCTATCTATAGCTTCCAGATACCTTTTGGGCCTGTGTGTTTCCTGCTTTCACACAGGGTCCATTAGAATAGCAACAAGAGAGAAGTTTAGGGAAAAAATAAAGAAAATGTGCAGAATACATTTTGCTTTGACATACTACTTGACTACAGGACATTTTTCATTTTTAATTCACGCTTGATTTCAAAGTCACAGGCTGGTGGTTTTTGTTTGCCCTTTAGTCCCTCTTTGCATTCAACAAGATTTAGTTGCTAAGGCACTTTTTAAAGTCACAGGAGGTTTGCACCTGCATCTTTAGATGATATCCTGCCCTAGAGTAGCCCATGCCTGCATGACTCACTCTGAGCCCCAGTAACAGCCAACGAAAGGATATTATCCATTCCAGACCAACATCTTGGCTCCTGAGCTCTTTCTCCTTGACTATGTAAAGGAAAATAGGTAAGGTGTAAGAGGTCAATGGAAGAGCTTAAATTAAACTTTTTATTTAAAAATTATTGAGGCAAATGACTTTGTGGAAATTGTCACACCTGGGTCTCAATCCTTCCTTAAGCCACCCAACATTTCTTAGGGCACTTAAGAGTCATTGCAGCCCCCGTCTAACTGAAATTCCTGCTTTCATGCTGAGCATGTTCCTAAGTGCAATCCCCTTCCTTCAGAAGGCTTGAAGGAGGGAATTCTTTTAGTCAGGCCTTCTGAGAGTTTACCCACTGGCCTATGCAATGTCTGTTAGGGCAAACAAATCAGCTCCATTCTTTACGTATTTCCTCACCATTTTCCTGTCATTGTTCATTAGGGGCTTTTTCTAGTTCACTCAAGACATATCCAGTTGTTGGATACTCTGGTATATCTTGTTATATATTATCCTTGAAATCCATTTAGTGCCTAATACTTTTTGAAGCATTTTTTTTAAATCATTCAGAGTCTGCCCATGATTTTAATAATTTCCCTCTTTCACATCCACATACCTAAGTGGACAAAAGTCCACTATACGACAAAAGTAACATTTGAGTTGGAGATTTGTACTCTGGTCTTTTAGTAATATATGTTTGCTGACCAAATATTATTTAAGATGGTAAATGTGGCTGTTGCCATGTCAATTGATATCCTGTCAAAGAAGTTGGCTTCATCTCCTTTTCTGCATCTCCAGGGGGATAATATGTTGTTTCCAAGGTATAGGAATTATTTAATATCTGGTATTCATTCATATTTCCAAGTAGTATTTGCATGAAGATGTCACTGAGGATATCATTACTTTGTTGGGGTTTTTTTATAACAGACTATTTATACTTTGGTTTTGTGAAGCTGAATGCTTCATTTGCATATCGGCTGGGCTGTCACTTAGAGGAGCAGGACTATCAGCAAACTGAGCTTAATTGTTGATAAACTTTGTGGTAACTTTATGGTAGACTACCACATTTCTCTTCCCTCAAAACTGAGTACAAGTCAACAAATGGGGATGGATATGGGGATTTTGCTCTAGAAAGACCAAAGGATCTGGGTTTTAGGAGGCCTAGGAAGTGTGTGCACTATCAGGGGAGTGTGCCGTGCGTTGCACTTTGTCATGGCTTTTTGGGGGAAACACTGTTGTCCCAAAACATTTAGTATGATCTGTAATAAACATTAGAAAGGGTGTTAGAAGAATGTGCTCGTAAAATTAAAGCCAGGTGCAGCACATATGATGATGCCTGCCTTTTTCAGGCTTGCTTGTATTGATCAGTTTAAAAAGAGGCTGAAATGCCGTGATGATGAACAACATTTGGAGAGAAACAAATTAAAGTAGAAGGGAGTTCAAATGCACATCATTCCTCTTCTTCATTTTAAAGAACTTCTTATGAATAAGTTCCATATTACACAGTCAATAGATTTGTTTGCTGGTGCTTTTTGTCAGTTGATGTTACTTCTTCTTGACAGCTGCATCCCTGTGCAAATGTAAAATCTGAGCTCCCCACTGAGCCCTGAGTTTGGAATAATTCAAACCTCATCTGAAACTCTTTTTCCAAGCTTCAGTACTGTCATTCTGTGTGTGTCTGTGTGCCTGTGTGTGTGTGTGTGGGTGGGTGTGTGTGTACATGAAGTTCAAGTCTTTCTTACATGAAAATGATTGAAATGACTGTTTTTTCACTGATGACTGGTTGAATAATGTTTAGTGTATTTCATTCCAAACAATCAATTCCATGTGTGACTATAGAATGCTTTTCTTCGCAAAATAATGTTGGCATCTCTTTATTACAGTTTTATAATGCCAGTATTTCTTTCTCTCTCCTAAGTCTTGAAGACTGTATACAGCTAGTAAGAGAACTAAAAAAGGTCCCTTTATACAATGTGTGTGTGTTTTTGTGTATACATACACATAAAACATGCATGGGTGTTACACATGCCTATGTTAGGGAGTGTCCTATGGAGTTCTAGGTACATCATTTACCACAAATGTATTGTTTAAGGTGATGGTAGGTTTTCAATCTTACTCTGCTTTGTCACACTGAGAAACAATGAGAGCTTTCCAAAATAGTTTAGATGCCATATAATTATTTTACCAGCTGTGGTTTCAGTTACCTTTAATTAGTTCCCCCTGCAGCTCTAAATAAAGAGAGGCTTCTGTTAAATGCAGTTATTTTCTTCTGCAGATGGCATGATGAAGTGTGGCTACTCATAAAAGGAGACTACTGAGCACCACATGGCAAACTGGAGGATCTAAAGAAATGCGATTATGAGTTAAGGACATGGATTTCTCCATGGATTATTCATGATTTCCAGTCACTACATTTTTATATCAGAATGGTTAGCCCTATATTTTATGTCAGCTGGCACTGCTGAAAATGCTGGCTTAGATGCTTGAGAGCTAGTGAGATAACCCTCACCAGAACAAAACGGTGTTTTGACATTGTCCTGTATTTTCCCCACATCATTTGCGTGGTTCAGTGGCCCCAACCCTCCTAGAAAATGTGGCTCAATCTCTATGAACATCTGTTAAACAGATGAAAAAGCCTCCTAAAGACAATTTCCTTCTCTTATGCATAGAACAAACTTTCAGACCCCATTCAGGCCTATATGGTTTTAAACATTCCAATTGGAAACTGTAGGGCTGCATTCTGCTTCCACAGGACTCAATGGTTGTGC
This sequence comes from Dicaeum eximium, assembly GCA_013396995.1. Taxonomy (NCBI): domain Eukaryota; kingdom Metazoa; phylum Chordata; class Aves; order Passeriformes; family Dicaeidae; genus Dicaeum; species Dicaeum eximium. The sequence continues at coordinate 835,148 of VWZP01009260.1, forward strand.
CCTGCTGCCATCTGTAGCAGCAAGCAAACACACTACTTCTTTCCAATTAGGATTTCATATAATAATTTCTTACAGAATTCTTCAGATATTTCAAGTTCATCAACTTTGTGACTCTTCAGCTGTATAAACAAAAGCCACATGAAGCAAAGTAAGGGTTCACAACAACACAACTTGAGTTTTAAGGGGTAATTTTATTTTTCTTTTTTTAGAGGTAAAAACAAATATACAAAAATAAAGGTGTTTGACTTGTATTGCTGCTGACTGACAAGGAGGGATGCAACAGCCATGACTTCATTCCGTGAGAGTGAGCTTCAGCATGGAAGGCAATATAAGACATCATGTAGCAGGTCCCTGCAGGCAGGAGAACCCTGCTGGCTTCCTTCTGCAACTGCTGGATTGTTTAATTAATTAAAAAATTGTTTCTGTTGCAATTGCAAATGCTCCAGTTTGCACTGTTACCCAAGGTCAGAGCTCACCTGACCTCCCTGGCAGAGGAAGAGAAGGGTAAGGAAATCAGGAAAAAAGAGAGTAAGCAAATTCCACTAAGGAAGCCTTGTTTCCTTTACCCCAAACCCAGCAGAGGAAAAAAGGCTGAATTGAAAGGGAAAAGGGCTAAGACTGAGATTGATTAAGAGAGGTCCAACCCGAAGAAAAGGCAAAGAACAAAACAACTAAGACAGAGAAAAACAAACTACATTAAGATTGAGCTCGGATGAGGCAGTCGGCCGCTGGCCAGGAGGGAGCAGCTGCAGCAGGAAGGCCTGGGTCCCATTGAAACAGAAAAGGGGCCATCTTTCTGCTGGAATGAAAGGGAAACAAAAAAATAATTCACCTTTAAAGGCACAGAAATGGGATTCAAGGCTAGGGGAAGGGCAGAGAGGAATAAGAATTTGTGAGTTATTTTTTTCTAAGAACAAGGCAATGGCTGTTCAAATCCTCCCAGAGAGCTGTGTGATGGTGCAGATTAATCAGCCTGGCCAGAACGGGTGGGCCACTCCGAGCAGCTTCATGTTGCATTTGGACTCTTGAGTGAATGCTTGAAAATCAAGCAAACTTTCTCATTTTTACCAGGGGAGATGAGGCGGATGACATACTATACTGATGACATCATGCCTCGCTCCAGATGTGAACAGAGAGGAAAGAAAGTGTAAGATGGATATTTCACCACAAGCCAGTGAAATCCTCGATACTGAAGGGGAACATGAAGTTGTGAATCTCAACACACTGAGGTTCCATAAAATAAAGGGTAAAAGGAGGCAAGGCAAAACCCTGTGCAATTCTGAGTCAAAATTCCAGGTTCAGGCAACAGAAAAAGGATATCGTAAATTAAATATTCATGCCTTGTCAAAAATACATCATGCACACTAAGTTAATGTCATCAGTGTCAAGGCAAAAAGTTGTCTGTGCTGTATAAATATAGAATTTAGGCTAGTGGAGATCAAAGGGTATGGAGAGAGCATCTCACCTGAAGGAATTCACAAGGAGCTTATTTAGAAAGATCCTGTGGTTTGGTATGTCTCAGAGCACTTACCTGCTGTTGAAAGAAATATGTCCCACTTCAAGAACTGTTCCAGTTTCATGGTACCAGAATTGTACATTTTAGGGCCCTGCATTAGAAGGCAGGGAAAATTGGCAAGTGTATGTACCTAGTGAATGTAGAAGGAAAATACCCTCTTCAAATTCTGCTGGGCTGGAGTTTCTGAGTCTCACAGAGCTCCTCAAACTCCCCGTTCCTAAACTGTCCTACTGATTCTTGCTAAATTAGATGCCAGACCTTTTTTTCTTCAAGTGAACAGGTCTAACACCAACTAGACTATGAAAAAGTTGAGATTCTTTATCTTGATGTATTGGTAAGACTGAAAAATCCTGGGAAAAGGAACACTTTCGGAATATATATACTAAATCATGAGAAATACAACATATGGACTCAGCTCAGGACATTTTCAGAAAACCCATTTGTGTTGGGGGAAAAAAGAGGAAGTAATGCTGCTGTAAGTCCTTCACTGATGCAAATACTATGTGGGGACATAACAGGAGGGTGGTGCACATCCTTTTCTATTTTTTTTTTTATTTTCAGAATTGTTTTTACAGATTTTTGCTGATGGTAGATGTTAATTAATTGTGAACTTGTTTGAAACTCCTGGGAGTGTTACCATCATCTTTGAGTAGGCGATTTGTCTTGTGTGTCTGCAAAAACTTACAGCTGTACCAGAAGTAGCTGTTTCTCAGCACTGCAGAAATTGTCCCCAGATTTATACTGACAAACTATTCAAAGTTGTGCTGGGGTTTTGCAATATTATAATACATGTCGAAGTCCGCCTATAAACATTAGGTTAAAGAATGACTGCCATGTTTGCTATTTGAAACTTTTGCAACATTTTCCCAAACTTTGGAGTACTGTTGTAAACAAACAAACAAAGCCACAGGAATGACTACAATTAAGCAGTATAAACAGGCTGTGTTCTGATCAAAACAAGGGCTAGCTAAATTCAAACACTTATGGTTGCATTCTTATGCAAAAGAGCTTGGTTTGTAGTCTGAATGACCCTATCCCTGCCTAGCTATGCCAGGCTTTCCATTATAGTGTTTACTGTTAGGAGCTGCAGTTAAGGTGAGCTGGAGGTTAGAGGACAGCCCTGAGAAGCTGTGGCTCAGCTTTGGCTCTCTGGTTCTGGCACAACACCTTGCAGATAACCACGTCCCACCTCTTGAGGTGGTAACTGAATACCTGAAACACTGCTCAGTCCAGTGTCTTCTCCCAGTTGTATCCTGATTTCCCAAGGTTAGTAATATGCTCACAGCCTGAGTTACAGATTTCCAGCTCCCCAGTCCAACAAGACACAGCACAAGCAGAGCACTGCACAGACAGCCAGCTCTGCCGGGGCATTAGCTTGTATTTCATCCTGGTGTGGCAGGGATACAGCAAGGCACAGGGGCAAGGCAGAGGGGTACCAGAGGAGCTTCCTGATGAGGTCAGTGCACGAGGTGACACCAATGATCCTGGAGTAAAGAACCAGCAAAGGACAGGACAAAAGCAGTGAGGTCCATCTTTAAAAGGCTTGGAAATACATTGGACCCAAAAGTGCCTAATCTGTGTGTGAACGAAGCCCTTGGTTTTCCAGCCTCAGCAAGCTAACACAGTGGTGCCAGCTTCCCCATGTCTCTGCTAATCCAGATGAATGCAACTTTGAACACGAGAAAGGCAAATCTGTACAGTGTTGAGAGAGTTGTTGTGACATGTCGCCTGTGGTGAGCAATTCCTAGGAAGTGGGAAGCCACAGTGTGTGGCAGCTGTTGCCTCTGACTAATCTTCAAGGGCAGCTCCAAGCCGGAGTGTATTGCAGTAATTACATCTTGAAGAAAAATTAAATGGAAGTGGAAGGATTTGGCTAACTGTGCCAGGACCAGGGCCTGAACAAAAGGTTCTAAAGCCTTCAGCAAAGCAAATACTGTGTTGGGACCTAACCAGGAGATTAGTGTCAACTCAAAATCACGAGCTTCTTGCGTGAGAAGAGAATGCCAGTCTTCAACAGTACCAGAAGCAACCCGTTCCAGTGCATCACTGTCTTTCCCTCCTGTGTGTCAGTGATGTAGACATCTAGAGTTGAATCTCAAGTCAAGCTATGCTTCAGCAAAAAGAGTCAGTCCCATCCAAATGTGAGTCAGAAACTGGAGAAACAGAGAAAACTGAACTGCACTGCTTAAATTAAGCCAGATTTGAAATACACATCCTCTGAGTAATGTAGCAGGCTCCTCACGCTTAATGAACTAGACCTATGGCACTAGGATGTGCAAAATAAATGGCACACATAGTTTCCATTTCTGATTTGATTTCTTCAAAGATTCCGTCAAACCACTGTGAAATGTTAAGCTTTTAATATCTATTTAGCGGGCCGAACAGATATTTTGTATACACTTACAACTTCTAGATTTTTTTTCCACAGTCACGTTGTACTACATTTGAAGCCTTTTTTTTTTCTCAATCCAACCCCAAGTTTCCATGGTTATCTCAAGATAAAGCCAGAAATGTTAAGTCTAGTCAAATTTTAGACTAGTTTGGTGACAGGAACACAAGGAATTGAGGTATAGTTAGGTTAGACATAGCTTTGGTTTGGAGCTAGCTGTAGCCAAGTGCTTTCTCTTTAAATTTTCCCAGTTCTGTATATGATGTTATTAAGGAACATAACGCATGTGAGTGGATATATAAACATCCCCCCAACAGCGTGGAACAAGGCAGCCTGCAGAACGTGTGGTTGAAATTGTCAGCTGCAGATACTTACCCCCATGCAGGAATGGAAATACTGGTGACATTCAGCTGGTTTTGGTCTGCTGAAGTATTTTTGTTTGGGGTTGGGGTATTTTATTATTGGTTTGGGGTTTAGTTTAATTAGGAAGATGACAGACACCTTACAACTCCTGCATGGAATTTATAGTGGATGGCTCTGTCTGTACCTGGTACTTCACACAATTATGCCACAGCAAGTAGCTTCAGACAAGTTTTCATGTGTAAGACTTGGAGTTTGGCATTGTAGGTCACTTCTCTGTATGTCCCATCACAGAGACATTCTCTGAAAGCAGCCAAAGCTGCAACATCCCTGTCTGATGTTGTTACCTTTCCAAAAGATTCTTTAGCAAAATGAGACGAGGAGGCAGTCTTGGGATTCTTCTGTTTCTGAAGTGGTGCTAAGGCTTATAAAAAACTTTTTTAACTTGTTGAAATACTTCTAGCCAAAAAAAAAAAAAGGCTCACTGCTGAAATTACTCAATGAAAAGCAAAAAACATAGGGCTCTCTTTTGATTCAAAATTGTGACAAATGACACATGGGGCTAGCCCTGCACAGATTTTCAAGAGGATTAAGAAGAATTGTATGAAGAGGTTTCTGCTTTTTGCACAAGGAGGAACCAATATTCTTAGCCTTTTGTACCAGAGTGACAAAGGTCTGGGTTTGATGTTGCTGATTTTCCCTGTGGCTTAGTAAGGAGAACTTGCAAGCTGGACACTGGCTGTAGGATCAGACCTTTAAATGGTTTTCTTGAATATTAAAAATACTGAGCAAAACTGCTGACTCTGAACAGTCAGGGGAAATGCAGACTTGCAGGAACCTTCATGTCCCACAAAAAAAGTAGGCTTATTTTGAGTATCTTGTAGTGACATAGTAATTTATCCTTGTGCTAAGACAAATGTAATGTTTGCCTGACCATCTAAGCAGAAAGACTCTGGAGAGGTTTGTGTGCACAATGTCTTGGGAGAAGCACATTTGGTCTCAGAAGGACATATCATCCTTCCACATTACTAAACAATCAGTGTTTTCATTTTTAGATTTAAATGCATTTGCCCAAGACTGTTGGCATCTCTTCCTAGCCCCTCATTGCTTTTAACTATGCACTACAATTGTAAAATGGTGCAGCTTTGAAGTTGTCTGCACAGGAAAGTGAAAGCCTTTTTATTCTTCTGAATAAGAGTAACCACATGAGGACCTAACGTGCTTTAAGTCACATGCAACATACTTCATATGTCTAATTGATTTATCTTAGCTTTCCCACATGTCCTCACACAGGCATGCCTCAATGCAGCTTGAAAGGAGGGAGTACAGCCTCCTGGCTGAAAGCTGACGGTAAGTAATTAAACCTAGCAGCAGTGAGAGCCCCTGAGACAAAATCTTTGGCAGTTTTCTACACCATGTAGTGAGCTTGGGTCACCAAGGGCCTGTAAATAGCATCATAATGACTGGTTCCTCAGCAGGGATAAACATGTGCTTTGAGTTTTCTAAATGATTCAGAGGCATGCTGTGAGATAACTACTGATAACAAGCAGATGTGAAGTTTGCTTTTCAAGACAGGGAGGCTGAGGGGGAAAGTCAAGTAGATTCTGGCTTATGGTCCTCCAAAAGCCTGATAGTTGAAGGTGAATTTTTTTTTTTTTTT